>NW_021025367.1:2308177-2328295 GCF_004153795.1 Camellia sinensis | reverse complement strand
CTAATGCAACGCATACGGAATGTCACTAGAGTAGGCTCGGCTAGTCTATAAATGACATGTGAAAATGCACAAGTAGCACGTATTCAAGTTAGATTTGAAATACTTATGCAGTTAGTATGATGCGCCGAGCCTGGTGCATGCAAGACTAATGAATGATGCATGCATGTATAGCATAAGGTGTGCTAAAGTAAATATGTCCTAGTGCTAACCACCAAAATAGGCAAGTAAAAAGGAGAAAGAAGTGGGGGTTGGAAGACAAGCACACACGCACCCACACTTATTACAAATTCACCCTCGCTCGGAGGGACCAAAAGAATAATACAAATTAATTAACCTACAAGCTAATTAATTATTACAGACCACCTAATTAATTAAGCAAATTAACCAAGCTAAGAAAGCAGTAAAGGCCTCGGGAAGAGGATCCAATGCGTGCGTGCTCGGGTTTGCTCGGAAATCCAACGCCATGCACAAGGTTGCCTCTGCTTTGACTGTTCTGCTTCTCTGAAAATTGTACAACTCCCAAGGTTGCTTCTCTGAGTGTTTTAGAACACCACAGGCTGAATGGGATCATCACTGGCCATTTTGAAGTGGTCATCGACCATAAATTGAACTCTTGGCCAAACATTCTTTGCCGATCGGCACTCAAAACTGCTGGCCGGCCAATTCTTCCTCCTGAATCTGTTTTGACAGCAGCAGAGGACAGAACTTGGCATGGCAATATATTTCAAGCAATGTATGCACCAATCACACTCCTTATCATAGTTTATGACTCAAAGGAGGATGGGCCTCGATTCTCGGGCCACCAATCACGCATTTCCATGCATGATGGCCCAAAGCATCAAGTGTGCATTTTGATTTCAAATGAAATGCAATGCACATAAACAAATCAAAGGGCTTTCAACCTTTATCATGGCTTGATCAAGAGGTGAAGCATGCATGCAAATGCAATGCAACCTAAGTATGTGAACTAGCATACAACATGACAATGCAATGTGAATATGCAAGTATGCAAGCAAACATACAGGGTGAGCACACAATCAAGCAAAGGGGATGGACTTAAACTAATTTAGGATGGTTCACAAGCATGCCAAAATCAGTGGCCAAAGTGCTCAAACATGAGGGCCAACACACACACACACACACATGCACATGTTAATGGGCCGACACTTAAACATCAAAAGGCAACTCTCAAGCACACTTGGAAGAGACTAAACATGGACTAAGGGCATGCAATGTAAGCTCTGAAAACCATGCTAATGATGGTGCCAAACCACCTTAACCAAGACAAACATAGCGTGCAATTGGTCCGAGTACTTGAAGCTAGTCAAGGAGACTTGAACCATGGCCAAGCCAACCAAGCCTCACAAGGCCAAGAGGGCTTAAAACAGGTTCAAGGTAGGCCTAGACCATGCAAAGGGAACACCTAGATGGTATCCAAGTGGCTTAAACATGGAAGCACGCAAAAGAGGCTAAACATGTAGCATACAACACAAGCTTTTAAGGCATCAAAGAGGCATCAAAGGCATGCATGCAAGCATTTATGAGAGCTGAAATAGCATGGTAAGTGGTTCCAAACCACTGAAAATGATGCAAGCAACACACACTACACACTCACACACTTGAGGCTAACAATCCAAAATGCAAAGGGACTATGCAATGCATGTCTTGGTCGACCAAACCAGCCAAGGACAGACCTTAAGCATGGCAAGACAAACATAAAAGCTTCACAAAGCTAGGCCTAAACATGCTTAAATAAGGGCTCAAAGCATAGGACATGTTAAGGCTAAAACAAGGCATTACAAGGCATGTATGCTGAGCAAGCATGGTGTACCAAAACCAACATACAACAATGCTATATTATGACATAATAGGCATGAAAATCAGTCAAGGCATGGTCAATACACACTCAAACTATATGCTCCCTCAAGAGGCTAAAAATGGCCCTTTTCAAGGACAACAAGCAAAGGGGATGGCCCTCTCCTTCCTAGGACCTCAAGGCACCATCCTCATCACTGAAATCCCTCAAGATTTCAGTGGTGAGGAGGTCGAAACACAATGGTCCTGGAGCTCAACCGAAATGGCACAAAACAAAGGCCAAACAAGCCTTAAGAGGGGTCAAACAACCCCAAAGCTTAAAACACCCTTAACAAACTATTTGGAGCACTCAAAAACAAGAATTTTCTATGTTATATGTTAAGCTCAAAAACAGTTGCAAATAT
This sequence comes from Camellia sinensis, assembly GCF_004153795.1. Taxonomy (NCBI): domain Eukaryota; kingdom Viridiplantae; phylum Streptophyta; class Magnoliopsida; order Ericales; family Theaceae; genus Camellia; species Camellia sinensis. The sequence continues at coordinate 2,326,076 of NW_021025367.1, read as the reverse complement.
AGCAAAACAAGCTATGAAAACAAGGCTTAAAAGAGGTAAAAGCTCACCCTTGAAGCACAGCAGCAAATCAGCAACTTTTGGACCAAGAAAAGGCTTCAAATCACCCCAAAAATCACCTCCAAGGATCTCAGCTCAATAAGGGGAGTAGAGAACTAGGTGTTTGTATGCAAAAGTGCAAAGAAAATGCACTTTTGAGCACAAACAAGCCCTAAAACTTAGAGAGAGAGGCAGAAAATGTAGAGAGAGAGAGATTTTTTTGCTCCAAGTTGTATCTCTCCTCCTCTTCCTCTTGTATATCTCTCTCTTTTGAGAGAGATTGATTGATAGAGATATATCAATCTGTAGCCCCCTCAGAAGTCCCACGTCCAGGCATGGGCTGGGGTATGGCCTGGAATGACAGCTGCCAGCTGTCTACAAAAATATCTATTGAAAATCATATTTGGCCGGCCGGCCATAAAAGTGGCCGACCGGCAGTCAAATTGGCCGGCCGGCCATCACATTTGGCCGATGGCAACATAACACAGCCGGTGGCCTCAAGCCATGGCCGGTGGAGTGTGGGGATGTCCCAAAAGCCATTCCCTGCCCTCCAAAGCAAAAACACAAGTGTTTGGTGCAAAATCAGACACAAAACAGTCGAGTCAAGAGATCGCCGTAGCCGAGGCCTCCGGGAACTTCAAGACGAACACAACATGGATGATCACCGGTGTCAAGGCGTGCTCCGTGAAGATCTTGGAGAACGGGTCAAGGAAATGGGTGTTCGTACAGTTGCCCTCTTTTGAATCAGAAAACTCGAAATTCTAACAATGACGGAAAGTGGAATGTGACCCATTTTTGACAAGGCTGAAGACTTAGACAAACATGCAAGACAGACAAGATATGCACCCGAAGGCAGGGGCAAAATGCAAGACAATGCACAGAGCCGAGCATAACCTATGATCATGCAAAGAAAGCTGTAACGAAGCAAACATGCGATAGTTTTAAGCTAGCATATACCAAGCTACACTACGATGCAGAAAGGATGTAAGAGAATTATGTAATTCTCGATACGTCTCACTCGGAGAATACAATACCTGCGCGGTTCGTCTGGTTGCACCAGCCTCAAATGAACTGTACATACAATATCGTGCCTGGAAAGAAAGCGAACTTAACAGGTACAGGTATCGTTAGCAATATGCAAAATGAATGCAAAATGATATGCGATATACAAAACTATGTATAATGATGCAGATGAAAATGAAATACAATTGAATCATAATCAAATCATGATCGGTTCAAAACCACACAAATGTCAAATAGATTGATGGAAGTAATAAGTTTGTCTACCATAGAAAATGTGCCGCAACCCTCAAACCAACATACCAACGTGGAATAGGCGCGTACACATGCAAAACTATGAGTGATGTAGACGGACACAAGAAAAAGTAATTGGGTGGAATGACATAGGTGGGGAAATGACCCGCTGAAGAAAGACCAATGATCCTAATGCTGTATGCAAAAATTACACTACAATGTAATATATATAATGGATATGGCAAGCAGCCAAACCAAATATTGCCGAGGAAAAGCATAGACACACACAAACCACGTCTAACATAGAACGGTCATTCAGAACTATGAGTGTATAGACGTAAAAAGTATGGGCACATACCAGACCAAGCTCAACATAGAAAGGCGCAAGCCCTAGATGGAAGTGATGCGGTGAATGCATACAAGCTACAATGCAATATATACAAATATGCAATGGAATGGAATATTTATAATGGATAAGGCACGCGGGCGAAACTAGATCTTGTCTAGGAAAGGCATGTACTCAAACAAACCGCATCTAACACAGAATCGGTGCCGCAACCCTCAAACCAACATACCAGCGTGGAATAGACGTGTACACATGCAGAACTGTGCGTTGATGTGAAAAGTGTGGGCACATACCAGACCAAGCTCAACATGGAAAGGCGCAAGCCATAGGTGGGGGTGATGCAGTGAATGCATGCAAGCTACAATGCACTATTTACAAATATGCAATGGATGGGCGTAAATGCAATATTTACAGTAAGATGCATGACATATGCACTATATACAAGAGAATGGATGACATATGCACTATATACAATGTAATGCATGACATATGCACTATTTATTTTTGTTTTGTTTCTTGAAATGCATGAAAAGTGCATCGTGATGCGTGTTTTTTGTGTTTTTTTTTTTTTTGATTTTTTGAAAATGCATGACAATGCAAATGAAAGGGAAAATGCGTGACAATGCATGTTGCTCTTTTTTTATGTTTGTTTTTCTTTTGAAAATGCATGATTGTTTTTTTTTTTTTTTTTGTTTGCAAATGATGCATGTTGTGATGATGCATGATTTTGAAATGCGCGACAACGTGCGGCTTTTGAGATGCATGACAATGCAGATGATGTAAGTGCGTGACAACGCACGTCTTTTGATATGCATGACAATGCATGTGAACCCGAATGCGCAATCACGCGCGTCGTTTGAAATGTATGACAATGCAACCGAGCGGGTTTAAGGTCTCGCCAGACTGGGCAAATACATGAATTTTGTTATTTTGAATGCATGATTATGCATGTGCATGACAATGCGGGTGTGTGCGCAATGACGTGATAGAAATAACGTAAAATCAGCGTGCGTTTACGATAGAGCGTTGTAATGTAACCCACGTGGGGCAACTTTCGAACCTTGTAAGAGATAAAAAAGGATACCAAAAGGATACACCTTGCACAAATTCGAGTGCCACGCACAAAAGACACGGTCCGAGGTTTGAAACAGAGGCTGGTTGAGCTTCAGAAATGCACTGTTCTTGCACTGACTTGAGCAATGAAGGTCCAAAACCACTAATTTGACCCGAACAAGGCTGTAGGAGGCTTACCGGCCAAAAGGGGCAGTCACCGGCTATCCACCGACCGCAAAAACACATCACTGGCCAAAAATATAGCCGACCGGCCAAAAATGCCTAATTCGGGGCAGTTTTGACTTTTCGCCTTGGGTCTTTTAAAATAGGGTTTCACACCCTATTTCTTTCATTCCCCCCTAGCCGAAATTACATTCCCTCTCTCTCTAGAAGATTTTCCCCCCTTTCTTTGTTTTCTCGCATTTTACGCCCGTTCCATCGTTTGATTCGCGAAGTTTATGGCGTTTCAAACACTTTCACCCGATCGAAACTTCGTTTCGGTGCTTCCTTTGCTATTTCCTCTTTTTGGGGTTTGTTCCCCTCTAGTTTTCCTTGATTTTCCCACATTTTCCACGTTTCGGCTTTTCCGACCATTTTCCACCCTCTCGGGGGTTGACTTTTCGTTGACCCTTCGCATTCTAGCTTTATTTTCCTTTTCCGACCAGTTTCCTCATCACTTTTGATATGGCCGACGATATTCCACAGGGTGGGACTCCCCTGGACCACGAGATGGACCCCGGGGCTGAGCTCCTCCCCTTGAGCGTCTACCCGTTCGACCCGGCGACCTACCGGCCTGCGATTCACGTGCTTCCTCCCGACGGACTTCGTCAGTTCCGGGATTTTGCGAGAGGTGTGCCACCAGAGCTGCTTCTGCGTGAGCCCGAGACGCACTTTTCATACGGCGCTTCCGAGGTATATTCTCCCCTGTTTCATTTTTCGCAATGTAGAACACTTAATTGCCATAGTTGATTCTGCTCTTTAACTGCTTAACTTAGATACACTGATGCACTGTATACTGTAGTTAACTGTGAACACACCTGCAATTGATATCTGTTTGAATCCGAACACGTGCACACACACTACATTTGCCCTGAACCACTCAAACACACTGGCACATCACATGCTGTAGTTCCCTGCTAGCACACCGGCACGCGGCACCTATTTGAATCTGAAAACGTGCACACACGCTATACCTGTACTAAACCACTTAAACACACTGACACGTCACATGTTGTAGTTCCCTGCTAGCACACCGGCACGCGATGTTTGTTTGAACCTGAAAACGTGCACACACATTATATTGTCACCAATTCTGAATACTTCTTCAAAACTGTACGTTTTATATTCTTCGCAACTATTTTGCTTTTGAACAGGGAGATTCTCATACTGTCCGTGGGTATGGGAATGTTGCCGCCCGGGATTGGTACACGGAGTTACTAGACGCAGTCCGTCGTATTGTTGACTAGGCCGGATTTGGCACATTCTGTAGGGGACTCTCACGCCTTACGGCGAGCAGGCCTCTTCTTGCCGCTCTGGTGGAGAGATGGTGGGACACCACCGACTCTTTCCACTTCTCCGTCGCGGGAGACATGACGATGACTCCCTATGATTTCTCGATGCTCACAGGCATCGGGGTAGGGGGTGATCCGATCCCCTTCGACACCAACATGGACGAGTGGGAGGCTGCTCAGATCTACCTGCTCGGTGAGGTGCCGCCTCTCGCAAGTCCCAGCTTCGTTCGATATTCATGGTTTGAGGTCCAGTTTAGAGTCCAGCCAGCCTTAGTCGAGGAGGCTCCGATGACTCAGGAGGCGGTGGAGCGATACGCGCGTGGCTTTCTCATGTTCCTGCTGGGGACGACTATTTTTGTCGACCGGGCGAACACTGTGCCCCTCTGCCTGCTTAGCGCTCTCGTGGACGTCACCCGGATCTTGCGCTATGACTGGGGTGGCGTTGCCTTGGCCACTCTGTACGGGTACATGAGCTCAGCCTCCCGTTGCAGCGGACAGCTGCTCGGGGGTTACTGGCGAGCTTGGGAGGTATGTTTTCTCCTCTACTTTTCATTTCTGCTTTACGTTTTCTGTACTCTGTACACTGCACACACCGTGGTCTGCTTCACACTGATTGTATACTGTATACACGGCACACATATAGCAAGGTAACTCAAGTTTGGGGACCAAACTTCTTTAAGGGGGGTAGGATGTAACAACCCTCATTTTTGACTTAGTCATACTTGCATACATTTGTGGATGACCTTGTTTTAATATGTGCTTTTGCAAATCTTGTCTTGTTTTGCTTGAATGATTGCTTGCATGCTTTGTTCTTGACTGGTGTGTAGCCGAGGTCATCTTAAGCCTAGACACCTTCGAAACCTTTGTCACTTAGAACTATCTTAGAACCCCGTTGGTTGACATCCATCTTCACCCTGGCATATTGGCCGAGATGTCACTATCTAGGCCGAGGTGCGCGTCGCCTAGGCCGAGATGTGCATCACCTGGGCCGAGATGTTAATATGTAGGCGTTCTAGATCCTCGATCCTTGCATGAGTGATTTTGTTCCTAGAATGGTATGACCTAGACCGAGGTGTGGCACATCTAGGCCAAGGTGTAGCACAGCTTAGTCAAGTGTTGTCCTTCCAAGCCGATGTCACTATTACGCTACTTGCCGAAGCTTTTGCCGGTGTGTTCTTGCCGCCTAGCTTGTTGAGTACACTTTGTCTTGGTCTTGTCTTGTCAAGTCAGTCACCTTTTTGAGTTGAGCGAATCAGCCGATGCCACGTGTCCCGACATAGGGATTAAGTCAGTGATTGTCGTGACGAACATATCATTTGTATCAAGTCTTGCCTTTTAGAGAGAGAAACCCAAGGAAGAAGAAGGAGAAGTTTGAGCTAGAGAGAGAGTGAGCTTCCAAGCTTGATCGTTGGAGCTTGAACTGTTAGATTCGAGTTTTGAGGACTTGGATTTGCCTTGACCCCGACGTTTGAAGAACTAGGTGAGTGATATTTTTGATAAAGCTATGTTATACATTTTGATAAAGACTTTGCTTTGCTTTGTTTTGAAAGTATTTGTTAAGCATGAATGATTGTCCTTAGTTTTGTATCTCGTATTATACTTGCTTGAATGACCTTCTCATTTGAAAGTCCCTCGTGCTGGAGGACTCTAAACTTTCGCAGCACATCTCGTTTGAAGGTCCCTTGTGCTGGAGGACTCTAAACTTTCGCAGCATATCTTGTCTTGAAAGTCCCTTGTGCTAGAGGACTCTAAACTTTTGTAGCACCCTTGTTTGAGATGCCCTTTTCGCTTTGTCTTGATTTGCCACGGATGGTTTACCGCGTGGACATGTTTGCCGAAATGTTATCATTTTTAATATATGCTGCTAGCATGTATCCCTTGAAACTTTGAAGATTTGCTTAATGGGCGAGGTCCATTCCTTGTTATATATAGAGGTTGTCTTGTATTGTTTTGAAATGATTTCGACTATTATTCATGCAAACCCCTTTATTATTTATACCATTCACTGAGTATCCAAGCTCACCCTCTCTATATATATATGTAGGTGATGAACAAGAAGGCGGTGACGCCTAGATGTGATTTCTGGAGCTTGTTTTGGGTTTTGAATATGTCGGCTTAACCTGCATTTATGTCGGCAGTCTTGAAAATCATGCTTCTCGACTTGTAATATTTATATTTCGAACACGTCGGCTGATAAGCCTTTTGATCAAGATGTATGTTTTTGTATGACTGTTATGTCGGCAAAGAAGATGTCGACAATCTGGCAGACTGTGCTCTTAGACTTGTAATTCGTACAATTTGTTCATGTCGGCCTGTAGAGCCCTTTGCTAAGATGTAAAATGTAATTTGTTCTTTGCTTTGTTTGTAATTAAGTTATAACCCATATGTAAATGGTTGCTACCTCATTTGACTTATGCATAGCTCTTATGGACTAATCTGTTCGTATACATCGCTTCTGCACTTGTGAGCCCCATATATTTATACTCTGTTGTGTGTGAATTTTGTAAGTTGGCCTTCGGTAATCTCGGGTTACTGGCCATCACGGCACCAAACTACTAGGGGCGGTTTGGGGTCGTGACAATTTGTTCATGTCGGCCTGTGGAGCCCTTTGCTAAGATGTAAAATGTAATTTGTACTTTGCTTTGTTTGTAATTAAGTTATAACCCATATGTAAATGGTTGCTACCTTATTTGACTTATGCACAGCTCTTATGGACTTATCTGTTGTATAAATCGCTTCCGTACCTGTTAGCCCCACATAATTTTACTCTGATGGTGTGTGGATTTTGAAAGTTGGCCTTGGTAATCTCGGATTACTGGCCATCACGGCACTACACTACTAGGGGCGGTTTGGGGTCGTGACAGAATGGTATCAGAGCACAAGTTCCTTAGTATACGTTATTCACACACTTTGAGTCCTAAAGAGCATAGGATTTCCCCTTAGGAGGAAGTTAGAATTGCATCATATTGCCTGCTATGTAAACAAGTTGTACATTGTCTCAGCATGCTTAACTGTTACTTGCCTACGTGATTAATTGCTCATCTTGTTTTAAAGCCACATTTTTGCATACTCATAGCATCATAAGGAGAGGTAGACCTCCAGTTAGCTGAGATTAGTCGGAGGACAGAATAGACAGACTGGAGAGGCTAGTTGAAGGTTTGGCCCGCGAGTTAAGGCAGACAAGACAGCAGTACGCTAGTGCTACATCGACTCAGGCCGAGCAGACAAACGGCCGGAATGCAGTTTCACCTCTACCTCCTCCAGTACCACAAGTGCCCCCACAGCTAGCTTTATATGGGGACGGCACGATAGCTCTGATCAGGGAGTTCAAGAAAATGAAGCCACCAAGATTCCAAGGGGGTATAGAACCGATGAAGGCCGAAGCTTGGATTTTGGAGATAGAAAAGCTGTTCGAGATCTTTCCCAGCACTGACACCCAGAAGGTGACATTAGCAGCTTTTACACTAGATGACGACGCCCGCAGATGGTGGATAATGGTTCGAGAAAGCAATCCAGACTTGACCTAGACCCGATTTTAGAATTGTTCTACACCAAGCATTTTCCCTTAAGTGTTCGAAATCGCAAGGCTACTGAGTTTCAGACTTTGACGCAAGGCAGTAGAACCGTAGCTGAATATGACCGTACCTTTACCGAGTTGGCAAGGTACGCACCCTACATGGCCAATGATGAATATATGAAGGCTAGGAAGTTCGAAAGTGGGCTCCGTGGACCGATACAAGACCGCGTTAACATGCTTAACATGCCGACTTATGCCGGAGTGTTGGACAAAGCGATTCTGGCTGAAGCTAACTTGAACAGATACCAGGGTTTGGGAGAGAGCCAAAGGAAGAGGCAGAGTTATGACAACCGCCGAGCACAGTTTGGTACCAAGAAGAAAGCGAACGTCGGTAGTTCAAGCAACCCAAGGCAAGAGAGTGATACTAAGCCGATATGTTCCAGTTGTGGGAAGCCACATTTCGGGGTCTGTCGTTGGGCGTCTGGGGCTTGTTACGAATGTGGTGAAGTAGGTCACTTTGTGAGGGACTGTCCAAAAACGAAGGCTGGGAAAAGTAAGAAAGATGAGAATACTTTGGGCTCCGTGCAGAAAGGTAATGCTGGGAAAGGACCGGTGAGACAAGGCAGAGTTTTTGCACTAGTACCAGAGGACACTCAAAATGCTGAGGCGGTGGTGTCAGGTACACGTTCAATTTGCTCTCAAAATGCATATGTATTGATTGATTCGGGTTCTACGCATTCATTCATTTCTGCTAAGTTTGCCGAGAAGATTAATAGGAAAGTAGAACCCCTTGATTTTGTATTATCTGTGTCTACTCCATCCGGGAGATCTATGAATGTTGCATCCATCTATCGAGCATGCGTTGTTATGATTGGGAATGTTGAACTGTTAGCTGACTTGATGCCATTGGACATGACTCATTTTGATGTTATATTGGGGATGGATTGGTTAGTGGCAAATCACACATCCATAAATTGTGTTTCTAAGAGTGTCACGTTAAAACCCCCAAACTTAGCCGAGGTCACGTTTCAGGGAAAAGGTGTAGTATCCCCACCTTACTTAATTTCATCCATGAAAGCCTATAGGTTGATCCAAAAAAGGTGCCAAGGTTATCTGTGTATCATATTAAGTAATTTGAATGGAAGGGTTGAGTTAGCCGACGTTCCAGTGGTTAATGAATTTCCCGACGTCTTCCCAAATGATTTGCCTGGTCATTTAGTCGATAGAGAAGTAGAGTTTACTGTTGACATCACATCGGGAACCCAGCCCATCTCTAAAACACCCTATAGGGTGGCCCCTGCCGAGCTTAAGGAATTGAAACTTCAACTACAAGAGTTGCTAGATAAGGGTTTTATTAGGCCGAGCACTTCACCCTGGGGAGCACCCGTCTTGTTTGTTAAGAAGAAGGATGGCACACTTCGTCTTTGTATTGATTACCGGGAACTGAATAAGGTAACCATTAAGAATAAGTACCCATTGCCGAGGATAGACGATTTGTTCGATCAGTTGCAAGGAGCACGAGTCTTTTCCAAAATTGACCTTAGATTGGGCTACCATCAGCTTAAAGTCAAAGCCGAGGATGTTGAGAAGACCGCTTTTCGGACGAGGTATGGCCACTACGAGTTTTTAGTGATGCCTTTTGGAGTGACCAATGCCCCTGCAGCCTTTATGGATTTGATGAATAGAGTCTTTAAGCCATATCTAGATGAGTTTGTGGTTGTCTTCATCGATGACATATTGATCTACTCTAAGAGTAAAGCCGAACACGAGGAGCATTTGAGACTTACCTTACAGATTTTGAGGGATCGGAAATTATATGCTAAATTTAACAAGTGTGAGTTTTGGCTTTCCACTGTTTCATTTTTGGGTCATGTAATTGATGAAGAGGGTATTTCGGTCGATCCTAGTAAAATCGAAGCCGTTGTGAATTGGCCGAGGCCGGTTAATGTGTCCGAGGTTCGTAGCTTTCTGGGATTGGCTGCTTATTACAGAAAATTTGTAAAGGATTTCTCCAAGATTGCAATCCTGTTGACGCAACTGACTAAGAAGGGAGTGGCTTATGAATGGACTAAGGATAGGGAAGCAGCTTTCCAGGAGTTGAAGACGAGGTTAGTTGCAACACCAATTCTTGTACTACCCTCCGGTAATGAAGAGTTTCATGTTTACAGTGATGCCTCGCATAAGGGTTTAGGTTGTGTATTAATGCAAAAAGGTAGGGTTATAGCATATGCATCTCGCCAGTTGAAGCCACATGAAAAGAACTATACCACCCATGATCTAGAATTAGCAGCCGTGGTAGTTGCTTTGAAGATTTGGCGCCACTACTTGTATGGAGCTTCTTGTCAGGTTTTTACAGATCATAAAAGCTTAAAGTACTTGTTCACTCAGAAGGAATTAAATATGAGACAAAGAAGATGGCTTGAGTTGTTGAAAGATTACGACATGCATATTTAATATCACCCAGGAAAAGCTAACACCGTAGCCGACGCTCTGAACAGAAAGGTGGTTGGAAATTTGGCATGCCTAACCGCAATCTCAATGGAGTCGACTATTGTTGAGGAGGTAAAGACAAGGCAAATGGAGGATGAATTCTTCAAGAAGGTAGCCGATGAGATTGTCGCAAAGCCGAGATCCGGGTACACCTTAGAAAATTAAATACTCAAGTTTGAAAGAAGGTTGTGTGTGGCCGACGTCCCAGAGTTGAAAAGGAAAATTTTGCAGGAGGCTCATGGTTCCAAGTTTGCCGTTCACCCCGGGAACACCAAGATGTATCAGGATGTGAAGCAGACGTTTTAGTGGCCAAATATGAAAGGAGAGATAGCTGAGTTCGTGTCCTAGTGTCTGTATTGTCAACAAGTAAAAGCGGAACATCAAAGGCCAGCAGGACTTCTTCAACCATTGCCGATTCCTGAGTGGAAGTGGGAGCACATCTCCATGGACTTCGTGGTTGGTTTACCGAAGGCACAAAAGGGTATGGATTCGATTTGGGTTATTGTGGATAGACTAACTAAGTCAGCGCACTTCTTGCCTGTTAAGGCCACCTTCAACGCCGATAAACTTGCTTCGTTATATGTGAATGAGATTGTTAGACTTCATGGAGTACCGATGTCAATTGTGTCAGACCGAGATCCGAAGTTGGTTTCCAGATTTTGGCAGAGCCTACAAAGAGCTCTCGGAGCCGAGTTGAGATTTAGCACAACTTTTCATCCCTAGACTGATGGGCAAACAGAGAGGACGATTCAGACACTTAAAGATATGCTTAGACTATGTGTATTGGACCTCCAAGGAAGTTGGGGAGTACATTTGCCTTTGGTGGAATTTACCTACAACAATAGCTATCAAGCTAGCATTGGCATGACGCCATATGAGGCACTGTATGGAAGAAAGTGCAGGTCACCGATATGTTGGACCGAGGTAGGAGACAAAGCTCTGCTTGGTCCCGAGTTAATTCAAGTAACAACCGAGAAGATTAAGCTCATTCAGCAAAGAATCAAAACCGCACAGAGTCGACAGAAGAGTTATGCCGACCAGAGAAGAAGAGAGTTAGAATTTGAAGTCGGGGACCACGTGTTCCTAAAGATTTCGCCGACGAAAGGAGTTACAAGATTTGGGAAGAAGGGTAAGTTAGCACCCTATTACATCGGGCCTTTTGAAATCCTTGAGAAGATTAACCTCGCTGCCTACAGACTTGCTTTGCCGCCAGAATTGAGCCAAGTCCATAATGTATTTCATGTTTCGATGTTGAGGAAATATATTCGAGATCCACTACATGTGATCGACTATTTCGGAATTGTAATTAATGAAGATTTAGGCTACGAAGAGAAGCCGATACGGATTGTCGATAGGAAGGTGAAGCAGTTGAGAAGCAAGTCGATACCAATGGTGAAAGTTGAATGGAATGAGCATTACGGGGAGGATGCTACATGGGAAATGGAAGAGGAAATGAAAGTCCGACATCCAAAATTGTTTTTGGAACAAGGTAACTCAAGTTTGGGGACCAAACTTCTTTAAGGGGGGTAGGATGTAACAACCCTTATTTTGAATTAGTCATACTTGCATACATTTATGGATGATCTTGTTTTAATATGTGCATTTGCAAATCTTGTCTTGTTTTGCTTGAATGATTGATTGCATGCTTTGTTCTTGACTGGTGTGTAGCCGAGGTCATCTTAAGCCTAGACACCTTCGAAACCTTTGTCACTTAGAACTATCTTGGAACCCCGTTGGTTGACATCCATCTTCACCCTGGCATATTGGCCGAGATGTCACCATCTAGGCCGAGGTGCACGTCGCCTAGGCCGAGATGTGCATCATCTGGGCCGAGATGTTAATATATAGGCGTTCTAGATCCTTGATCCTTACATGAGTGATTTTGTTCCTGGAATGGTATAATTAAGTTATAACCCATATGTAAATGGTTGCTATCTCATTTGACTTAAGCACAGCTCTTATGGACCACTTGTATTTTAAATTTTTGCTTCCGCACTTGTGAGCCCCATATATTTATACTCTGTATGTGTGTGAATCTTGTAAGTTTTGCCGGAGTCTTGTTGTTAGCCGATGTCGTTACTTGCCGGTGTGTTCTTGCCGCCTAGCTTGTTGAGTACACTTTGTCTTGGTCTTGTCTTGTCAAGTCAGTCACCTTTTTGAGTTGAGCGAATCAGCCGATGCCACGTGTCCCGACATAGGGATTAAGTCAGTGATTGTCGTGAGGAACATATCATTTGTATCAAGTCTTGCCTTTTAGAGAGAGAAACCCAAGGAAGAAGAAGGAGAAGTTTGAGCTAGAGAGAGAGTGAACTTCCAAGCTTGATCGTTGGAGCCTGAACCGTTAGATTCGAGTTTTGAGGACTTAGACTTGCCTTGACCCCGACGTTTGAAGAACTAGGTGAGTGGTATTTTTGATAAAGCTATGTTATACGTTTTGATAAAGACTTTGCTTTGCTTTGTTTTGAAAGTGTTTGTTAAGCATGGATAATTGTCCCTGTTTTATATATCAAGTATGAGCTTGTCTTGATGACCTTCTCGGAAAGTCCCTTGTGCTGGAGGACTCTAAACTTTCGCAGCACATCTCGTTTGAAAGTCCCTTGTGCTGGAGGACTCTAAACTTTCACAGCACATCTTGTTTTGAAAGTCCCTGGTGCTGGAGGACTCTAAACTTTCGCAGCACATTTTGTTTTGAAAGTCCCTTGTGCTGGAGGACTCTAAACTTTCGCAGTAAGCACCCTTGATTTGTACTCTAGTGTTAAAGGGCTACGGGCCTTTGTAACATAGGTCCCTCGTGCTAGAGGACTCTAAACTTTTGCAGCATATCTTGTCTTGAAAGTCCCTTGTGCTAGAGGACTCTAAACTTTTGTAGCACCCTTGTTTGAGATGCCCTTTTCGCTTTGTCTTGATTTGCCACGGACGGTTTACCGCGTGGACATGTTTTCCGAAATGTTATCATTTGTAATATATGTTGTTAGCATGTATCCCTTGAAACTTTGAAGATTTGCTTAATGGGCGAGGTCCATTCCTTATAGAGGTTGTTTTGTATTGTTTTGAAAGGATTTCGGCTATTATTCATGCAAACCCCTTTATTATTTATACCATTCACTGAGTATCCAAGCTCACCCTCTCTATATATATATGTAGGTGATGAACAAGAAGGCGGTGACGGCTAGATGTGATTTCTGGAGCTTGTTTTAGGTTTTGAATATGTCGGCTTAACCTGCATTTATGTCGGCAGTCTTGAAAATCATGCTTCTCGACTTGTAATATTTATATTTCGAACACGTCGGCTGAGAAGCCTTTTGATCAAGATGTATGTTTTTGTATGACTGTTATGTCGGCAAAGAAGATGTCTGCAATCTGGCAGACTGTGCTCTTAGACTTGTAATTCGTACAATTTGTTCATGTCGGCCTGTGGAGCCCTTTGCTAAGATGTAAAATGTAATTTGTACTTTGCGTTGTTTGTAATTAAGTTATAACCCATATGTAAATGGTTGCTACCTCATTTGACTTCTGCACAGCTCTTATGGACTAATCTGTTGTATAAATCGCTTCCGTACTTGTTAGCCCCACATAATTTTACTCTGATGGTGTGTGGATTTTGAAAGTTGGCCTTGGTAATCTCGGATTACTGGCCATCACGGCACCAAACTACTAGGGGCGGTTTGGGGTCGTGACACGGCACACATATACTCTGCTTTACACTGACTGTACACTACACACACTGTACACTCTGCTCAATACACTGCACAATACACGGTCCTGCAATTTCTGCTTTGTTTTGTGTTCTGCTTTATCTGATAACCCTTCTGGTATTGGCTCTGCAGTTGTGGGTCTACACCTACTTCTCGAGACTCGCCCCAGTGCCCGACGTAGAGACCCCTCTCGTCGTCCTATTTTCGCGTCGTTTTGACGTGAGGTGCGTGCAGAGGCCCCGGGAGACATTCATCTTTTTCCGCCGCTACTTCGACACTATTACCCCCACAGAGGTATGTTTTACTTGCAATTCGTTTAAGCTTCACTTTACACTGTATTGTCAATAATAGTAGATAACAATCTGTATTTCATTTTCAGATCACCTGGCAGCCTTGGGCTCCTCTGCCAGCCGTGACTCGTGATCGGTTTGTCGGTGCAGAGGAGACTGTACGTTTTCGGATTTTGCTGGAGGGCCCGGTCTGTCGGGCTTGGTACTTGGGTGAGCGTTTTCTACGCCAGACCCTGGGCTTGCCAGAGCAGATGGTTCCGGGTCCGCCTCCTACCCATATGAGGGACACCGAGAGGTTCACCGCCCAACAGATGGCCGATTACACGATTGGCTGGGACGCGGAGGACTTCAGGGGCGAGGGCCACTACAGAGAGTACGTCCAGACCTACATTATGCAGCCTCTGAACAGTGGCCGTCGAGCTGAGAGAGGGAGACTGGTGGCGTCAGCAGCTGGAGCTGGAGCTGGGGCAGGGACGTCGAGGACAGCTCGTGTCCGTGGCAGGAGCGGAGCTCGGAGGGGTCGGGGGGTTAGCTGGCCAGCGCTACCCACGATGATGACATGCCGAGGGCAGGGTGGGGCGACGTACCAGATCCCCTTTGCTTCTCCTCCGGCTGACCATGAGTTGGTCGGTTTCCATGACTTGCCTCCGGTATGTATTACTACATTTTATGCATCTTTTATTGGCTTTTCATTTCAGTTTATTTTGATATTCCGTAGAATACTGATGCATTTGATACTTTTGCAGGCTTCTTCCGAGTATACCCGGCAATCCTTGGAGCTGAATGCCTCCATGATGGGAATGTTGCAGAGAACTTTCGACCTCCTGGCCCTCTACAGCATTCCGATATGTTTTTCTGATCACGACCTCAAACCATACTCATAAGTTGCTTCACATAATCTAGTGCACAACACAACATTTGATAAGCTGCTCACGTCATTCATACACTGTACTCATACACTTCATTCTGCACTGATAAGCTGCTCACGGCATTCGCACACTGTACTCATACACTGCATTCTGTACTGACAAACTGCTCACGGCATTCGCACACTGTACTCGTACACTGCATTCCGCACTGATAAATTGCTCATGGCATTCGCACACTGTACTCATACACTGCATTCCGTACTGATAAACTGCTCACGGCATACTGATGCGTTTGCCTCTTATACTTTTCAGCCTCCTTTCCAGATTCCCACTGTGGGAGGTGTTCCAGCTGGACCTTCTATTCCTACCAGAGGAGATGGCAGAGCATACCCCCGTACTAAGGCGGGGCGCACCCATGTTGGGAGTAGCTCACGGGCACCCGTCCCTGATGATGATGATGATGAGGAGTCGGAGTCGGAGGCGGAGGCGGAGGCAGAGTCGTCGTTGGAGGAGACCAGAGACGGCTCGGACTCGGACTCAGATGACAGCGCTGATGATGTTCCTGGACCTTCGTCCAGGAAGAGGACGAGGACGGACCCCTAGACCTACGGCCTTTTGTCATTGATCCAGTCTTTTGCTGTTTTTCTTTTTTCTTTTTCTTTTGTACTTTTTGCTGGTAGTTAGAGTACCTTGTACTGCCGCAGACAGATTTTTATTTCCAAAACTATGTACTTAAAAAAAAAGATGAAATGAAACAAACTTTTTCTGAAAAAGTGTTGCATTTGTACATTTCATATATTGTATTGCATTGCATCATGTTGTACCTCAATGTAAATGAAATTGATCCGTTGTCTGAAAATTGAACACTTGCATTGTAATAATCAGATAACGAACCAGCCAACAGCAAAACAAACCATACCAACCACTGCACATTCTGAACACTCGGCTCATACTCTACTGGGGATTAATCTACATACAACTCATAACACAGTGCTTGGTTCATTTTGTACACAGCGGATCCTGAACAAACAGCCCAAATCTGACAAGACGGACCATAAAGGTTGAATCTACTGAAGTTGAAGCCCACTCAGATGCGATCTGAAATCCAGAAGCTTCAAAGAGGCCCAGGTTTTCCTGTCCACACTTGTCGAGGGTGGACCCTGCAGTTGTATGAAAGAACCAAATCATGTTTTTGCACAAATGTGGAGAATGGCACAGCATTCTGAGCACAAAATGATTAATTCTTGAAATTGAAGATGGTTTCTTCAAACCGGGGTATTGAGCCTACAACTGAATTCAGCGAGAAAGACTCAACAGGGAAGACAAAAGGGTAAACAACCTAAACACAACGAGACACACTCGGAAAAGACTCAAAACAAAGGTTGAGGTAAACAAAACAGAAGACACAACATACAGACACGTTAACGGAGACGGGGGACCTCAGATCACGAGGAGCCAGTTTCTCTGGGTATTGTTTCCCACCCTTTCCTCATTTGTGATTCTCACATCACTCTGGCACTCAAGCTCGGTTTTTCTCTCAAAACCCCTTTTTGCTCACTCTTTTTCTCAACTTACACCTCTCTATTCTTTATTCTCTCATTTTTTATCCCTCCCCGGGGGTGTTTAATGGATGAATGGGAAGTTGTGGGTTCATGCCCAACATGGTTAGCTCACGGCTGTTTCTTCCGGTGGCGCTTGGTTGATGCCCTAGGTAAGGGAACGAAGTACCTTGATCCCTTCAGATTCGTGCTTCGCACTTGGTTCGATAACTCGTTGCTCGGAGGTTAAAAGAGCTTTCAGCCCTTTAATAACAGCTCGAGTTGTGCCCTGCTTGGCAAGTATGTTGGCGATGGTGGAAAAACAGGAAGCCCGACTCAACTGTGCCCCTAGTTCATCATTATGACCATTTTTTGTTTTGGTTTTCTACTAAAACAATTTTGACCAATATGAGAGTTAGATTAACACACTTGTTCGATTTTTGATTTGAAAATCATGCAAGTCAGGCTATGAGCACGAAAATTCTCCTTTTTGGGTCCAAGAAAATGGTCTAGTTTTGGAAAATAAAAATGGTCAACCTCAGTAAAAATTTTCAAAAACTATTTTTGCAAATGACTAATGCTCAACGAGCACGGAACCTACGCTTGAGATGCACAACCTCGAATCCGAAAGAAAATGGAAAATTGCCCCTTGTTCGAAGGATGCTGTATGGCAACGGAAAGTTGCCCCTGGTTTGAATGGCGACTCATGGCAACGGAAAGTTGCCCCTTGTCTGGATAACGCCGCAGCATACTGTAGTCAGTCCTCATTAGTGATGATCGCAACTGAACTCTCGGATACAGAGAAGACGAAGATGGTCAAAACCAATATATGGACGCAGTCACTTTGAAAGTGTTGGTGGCTGGACTTCAAGATGAAGTTGCCTACGTATCCCAAACATGGGAATCAAGCCTTACGTAGTTCGGGTTAAGGTATACTCAGGTATTTTAACCTTCACTTTTTAGGCTCTAACTTTTGCCAAGGCGCCCGATGCGGGTTTTCGACCTTGCGAGCTTTTCTTTCCTTTTTCTTTCTTTTTTCCCTTTCTTTTTTTTCTTTTGTATATTTTTTTTCTTTTTGTATTTTTCTCTCTTTTGTATATTTTTTCTTCTTTTTTTTTTGTATATATTTTCTTTTGCTCTAACTTTTGCCTGGGTCGCCCTTCCGGGTTTTCGGCCCAGCAAGCCGCTCAAAGGGTAAAAGTGTAACAAGTCCATGCCAAATGGTTTTAGGGTTTTTTTGCTGGTAGTTAGAGTACCTTGTACTGCCGCAGACAGATTTTTATTTCCAAAACTATGTACT
>NW_021025367.1:2288315-2302224 GCF_004153795.1 Camellia sinensis | reverse complement strand
GCTCACCCTTGAAGCACAGCAGCAAATCAGCAACTTTTGGACCAAGAAAAGGCTTCAAATCACCCCAAAAATCACCTCCAAGGATCTCAGCTCAATAAAGGGAGTAGAGAACTAGGTGTTTGTTTGCAAAAGTGCAAAGAAAATGCACTTTTGAGCACAAACATGCCCTAAACCTTAAAGAGAGAGGCAACAAATGTAGAGAGAGAGATTTTTTTGCTCCAAGTTGTATCTCTCCTCCTCTTCCTCTTGTATATCTCTCTCTTTTGAGAGAGCTTGATTGATATAGATATATCAATCTGCAACCCCCTCGGAAGTCCCACGTCCAGGCATGGGCTGGAGTATGGCCTGGAATGACAGCTGCCAGCTGTCTACAGAAATATCTGTTGAAAATCACATTTGGCCGGCCGGCCATAAAAGTGGCCGACCGGCAGTCAAATTGGCCGGCCGGCCATCACATTTGGCCGATGGTAACATAACACAGCCGGTGGCCTCAAGCCATGGCCGGTGGAGTGTGGGGATGTCCCAAAAGCCATTTCCTGCCCTCCAAAGCAAAAACACAAGTGTTTGGTGCAAAACTAGACACAAAACGGTCGAGTCGAGAGATCCTGAGGCAAGGCACGTAGCCGAGGCCTCCGGGAACTCAAGATGAACACAAACATGGATGATCACCGAGTGTTCAAACGGTGACGTCCAAGTCTTGAGGACGGTCAAAAATGGGGTGTCTACAACGTTGATTCAGCGTCGCCATTATACTAGAGTCATCATTTTCCTTTTGCGGCTTTCAAAGTCGAGAAAAGTGATAATGAGGGGGATGCCGAATAAAATTAAATATATTGTATCGCTTTAACATAAATTGGGAGCAAATTATGTATTAACGATTAATTCAATAAAACATATTATCTTAAAAGTTTGCATGTTGTTTTAGTTTATGTTTAAACATGTTAAGAATCATCTTCCATCCTTCAACTGAGTTGATGCTTGTTAATTAGAATATTTATGCTTGTTAATCGGAGGCTTTTACTTGGCCAATCGTGGCATCTACGAAGGGGGCTCCGAATCCGGAGGCTTATTCGGCCCAAACGTGTCATTCACGGATGGGGCTCCAAATTCGGAGGCTTTCACTTGGCCAATCGTGACATCCACGAAGGGCGCTCCGAATCCGAAGGCTTATTCGGCCTAAATGTGGCATTCACGGATAGGGCTCCGTATTCAGAGACTTTTACTTGGCCAATCATGGCATCTACGAAGGGTGCTCCGAATCTGGAGGATTATTCGGCCCAAACGTGTCATTCACGGATGGGGCTCCGAATTCGAAGGCTTTTACTTGGCCAATCATGACATCCACGAAGGGCGCTCCGAATCTGGAGGCTTATTCGGCCTAAACGTGTCATTCACGAATGGGGCTCCGAAGTCAGAGGCTTGTTCGGCCCAAATGTGGCATTCACGAAAGGGGCTTCGAATTTGAAGGCTTTTACTTGGCCAATCGTGACATCCACAAAGGGCGCTCCGAATCTGGAGGCTTATTTGGCCCAAACGTGTCATTCACGGGTGGGGCTCCGAATTCGGAGGCTTTTACATCGAACTAAAATTCAATATACTGAGACAAGAAGTCTTTTTCATTATAAAAGTGAAAGCTGTACACGGCGAACATTCAAAACAAGTCATCATGCCCACATGCCGAGTTAATGATAAAATTTACGTAAATGCGTGGAATTCCAAGGACGTGGCAGACTTCTCCCAGACATGTCTTTGAGCCGATATGCCCCTATACCTGCTATTAAATCAATCTGATAGGGGCCGTCCCAGTTAGGATCTAGTTTTCCGTCAGCCGGATTCTTGGCAGTCGGAAGTACTTTCTTAAGGACCAATTCTCCTGGTGCATAGCAGCGTAGCTAAACACGTTGATTATACGACTTAGCAAGCTGTTGCTGATACTGTGCCATGGATGCAAGGGCACGGTCTCGTCATTCTTCAATCAAAGCCAAATCCAAGGCCAACAGCATGTCATTTCGGCCCATGTCAAAAAATTTTGATTTCAAGGTTGGGAGGCCGATCTCCAGGGAGATGATTGCCTGGGTTCCAAAGCATAGAGCAAACGGCGTTTCCCTAGTGGATCGCCTCAGCGTAGTGCGATGAGCCCATAGCACACTCAGCAATTCCTCGACCTATCTCCCTTTAGCTTTCTCCAACCTCTTCTTGATGTCGTCCAAGATCGATTTGTTAGAAGCTTCGGCTTGACCATTGCTTTAAGGGTAAGCCGGCATGGAGAAATAAAGTCGGATACCATACTTGCTGCACAGCTCCCGGTAGACGCCACAATCAAACTGGGTGCCGTTGTCTGAAATAAGCGCTCTTGCTTAGAACGCCGAATCGTGTTATGATATTTCTCCATACAAAGCGCTTAACATCAATATCTCTAATGTGGGTTAGTGCCTCTGCTTCGACCCATTTTGTGAAGTAGTTTGTCGCGACAATCAAAAATCGCTTGTTGCCCGAGGCATGAGGTAATGGTCCGACGATGTCAAGTTCCCACTGGGTGAACGACCAAGGGCTGGTGATAGAGCTCAATTCTTCGGCAGGCAAATGGGTTAAAGGGGAAAACTTCTGGCACTGTTCACATTTCTTGACGTAATTCTGGGCATCAACTCTCATTGTCGGCTAATAATACCCTTGTGTCACAGCTCGATGAGCCAAAGAACGCTCGCCGGAATGGGCACCACAACTACCTTCATATATTTCAGCTAGGAGTTCTTCAACTTTATCTGGATGAACGCATTCTAGATATGGACCAGAAAGGGATTTTTTGTAGAGCTTTCCTTGCGGATCCAAGTAATATCACATGGCTTTGTTTCGTAGTTTGTGTGTTTCTTTCTTTTCCGCCGGGAGCTGTTCAGAAGATAGGAATGCAATGATAGGGTCCATCCAGCTTGGACCTGATTCTATGACATTAACTTGAATTGACTCTAAGGAGGCAATGCTCAGCTCAGGGATAAATCCCACTTTAATTGTCCGTTTGATATCTGAGTTGATAGCGGAGGCTAGGCAGGCCAGGGCATCTGCATGTGTGTTTTGATCCTAGGTTATTTGATTTAGATCATGATGGTCGAATTTTTCCAGCAAAGAGTTCGTCATTTTCATGTAAGCTGCCATTCTGTCATTTTTGGCTGCGTATTCCCCTTTCAATTGGTTGATGACTAGCTTTGAATCACAAAAGATAAGCAGGCACCGAGTACCAAGGAGATGTGTATTCCGTAAGCCGGTTAACAATGCTTCGTATTCGGCTTCGTTGTTCGATGCATCGAAGCCCAGTTTGACAGCCTGCTCGATTATTGCCCCGTCCATGATCACTACGCCCGCCCCACTGCCGTGTTGATTGGACGTGTGAAGCCCCTGAAAAATGTATTTTCTTTAAAAACCCTTATGTTTGAATTATTTCCTTAAAAGCCCCTCAGTTTCTTAAATTATTTCGAATCTTGCCAGTTAGCATTTTTTTTTCGGAATAGAAATATCCTAGCCGAATTAGATTCCTTAGCCTAATTTAATTTAATTCTACATAAATAAGGTTCCAGTACATGAGTTTAATTCCAATTCCTCACTTCTTTTATTAATTTCAAGATTTGCCCCAAACTAGTACATGTACTTTTTATGCTATAGTACCACCAAATCAATTTGTGGATCTATATATACATTGGGAATATATCCATAGCACTTATATATTGAATAAAATATACCCCGTTTCCCTTTCCCATGGCCAGCCAACCTAGGAGAGTGTGAGGGATCAATTTTCAAGGCTTGTAATCATGGCAATCTAGAAGCAAAAGTACCAAGTACCCCTAAATCTAGGGATTTTGTCCCCAACCTAGTTCCATTCCAACTAGAGACTAACTAAATCATGTCTAATCACATAATTAAGTCCCTTAATCACTCCCTATTCCATTAGACTCCAAGTAAATCCAAACTTTTCAATCCAATTCCAACTAATGGGCCTTTGTGTCTTTTCACACCAAATTTGCCTATATATACAACCACCCACTTAGCATAGCATACACAAACAACACACACACACCTACATTCGGCCTAGAGGAGAGAAAGGAGATCAAGAGAAAAGTCTTGAGAGGGAGAGGAAGGAAGAGGAGAGCAATCTTGTTCAACTTGGCCTAGCCTAGCAAGTAAGCCATAACACAACTCTTTCTTTCATTTTCCTTTTTCAAATACATGCTCTTAAGGGTTCTAAACATTGTTTTCAAATATGTTTTAATGATTTCCTTGAGTTAAAAATGAAAAGAGTTGAGCCATGATTCTACTCTTCTTGTAGTTTCCCTTAATCGGTACAAAACTATATTTTTCATATCAATCTCTCAAACTTTCCAAAGACACACCTTCAAGATAAATTTCTGAGTCTAATATCTATTATTTAGCATGTTTTCATCACACAAAAGAAATGAAGAAAAATTTCCCTTAGTGGATCTCTCTTCTCAGAAATCCTCTTGTTTTTTAGTATTGTGCATTAAAAATTCTGTTTTTACAACCAACTTTCAAAAATTTTAGAAAAATGTAGAAAAATATTCTGGATCTTATTTTTATGCCAAAATCTTCCTTAAGAATTTATTTTTCAAGGAAAATTGGTTTCATTGAAAAAAAAGTGAGCGGTTTGAAAGAAAATCAAATTTTCGCAACGGTCGACGAATCTAGACAGCGCTGGAGTGTTTCTTAAATAACTAAGAATCTAGAAAAGCTATCCCGTTTCTGAAATATGTTCTGGAAACTAGATTAAATTCTCTACGAACCATAGGAAGGCCAAGTTCGGTAAAAATCTAAAATAGCCCTTTTTATTTTAATCTTTAAATAGTACTGAATCTGGAAATTTAGTTTTGCATTAGTGTTTTATGCTATTGTTTTCATGAATATGCTTATTAGTTTATGATCATGTCTTGGTATGATATTGCATGTGTTATGGTTATGTTCCTTATCTTCTTCATTTTAATGATGCATGCTTACGTAGATATTACTATCTTGTTAAGTTAGTCTAACCTTAAGTTAAAACATTTAACTCAACGGAAAACTTAATTGGGATGGTATTGGGTTTTTGATCACTTGAATAATGAAGAGATGATAATGTGTTATGTATGGATTGTTGGGATGCGTTCCCTATTTGGAAGTTAAAGTCTTGCGCAAGTGGTTTTCAAAACCCTTGAACGGAGCGATTGTATTCGGACCCTAGGTATTTGGTGTGAGAAGGGATTTGGGCAAAGCTTATTATTATCGTCTCTTTTGAGGCCCTGCGGTTGGCACTACGCGGTACATAACCGTTGGTAGGCATCCGAGGTAAGGTCTGCAACAAAGCGGCAAAAGAAGGGGCATATCGAATAATCCGCGTCCGATTCTTGTGGTTGGGAGGACGAAATCTCTTTGGGGGATTTCTAGTTTACTAATGTCTAACTTTGTAACCCTTTGTTATTTAGTTGAAAATCATGCTTCATTACTTGTTGTCATATTTGTGTTTGTATATTGGACTGGGGAAAAGGGACGGGGTGTGTGTGCGTTTACTGGGCATTCAAAGCTCACGGCGTATCATGCCAGGTGCCGAAGAGGAGCTTATAGTTGGGGACGACAAGCCGGAAACCTTCAAAGACTTTTGGCTATCTTAAAAAAGTTAGAAATTTCCCTTTTGATATTTTGTAATGCTCATATGAAGATTTAAATTTTCTTTTGGGATGTAATGTAATGGAACGAGCTTTTGTAATTAAGAATATCCGTGGTTATTATGTACATATATTCTAACAGCAATAAAACCCCTAACGTTGTTTATGAGACCTTGTGTCAATACCTCTTAAGATCTATCAAAAAGGTAGTGCGCTGCCTAAGAAAGCTGGACTTAGAAGGAAGGCTAATTTTACTCCTCCGGTGATCTGGGATCTTACTTGGTTATTGACCATAGGACTCATTAGTGACTTTTCCTTGACTGCAACCAATAGTGTAGATTCGAGGTGTCATAGAACAATCCATCACAGTACAATTGCCAAATGTCCCCAACATAAATTCTCCAGTTCGGCTTAGGTTGAGTTTGATCAGACTTGAAGTCGGCAAGACCCCCAGTGAATTCGGCCACAAAGTCGGTAAGAACTTGCCCCTTGATTGAGGTTTTAGGAAGAAACTGAATATCGTGCTGGCTAAGTTCAAGAGCCCATTTTGAAATGCACCCTGATGCTTCTGCACTACGGAGTACTGATCGGAGGGGGTAGTGGGTTAATACCCCAATGGTATGCCCTTGAAAGTAATGCATCAGTTTTCTTGCTGCCATGACGAGGGCTAGGATGAGTTTTTCCAACGAAAGGTAACGTGTTTCGGCGTCAACCATTGCCTTGCTTACATAATACACTGGTCGCCGCTTCCCAAGCTCTTCTTTTAACAGTACGGCGCTGACGGCCCTGTCAGAAACTGCCAGATACAAAATCAGCGGATCACCTGCTAAAGGTGTTGTCAAGAGTGGAACTGATCGGAGGTAAGTCTTCAGACAGTTGAAAGCGGCTTCGCACTCAGAGGTCCATTCAAAATCTTTACCCTGCCGTAGGGTATGAAAGAATTGTCGGCAGTGATTTGTGGAATGACTGATGAACCTGTTGAGTGCGGCAACCATCCCCATTAACTTTGAACCTCCTTCATCGATCGAGGGGAGCCGAGTTCCAGGATTGCTATGATTTGCCTAGGGTTGGCTTTCGATTTCTCGGTGGTTGACAATGTAGCCAAGGAATTTGCCAGATCCGATCCTAAATGCTCATTTGGAAGCATTCAGCTTCATTTTGTACTTGCGTAAAATGCCGAATGTCTCTTCCAGATGGGCTAGAAGAGTTTGCTCTTCTTTGGATTTGACCACCATATCGTCAATGTACACTTTCATAGTACGGCCGAATTGCTCCTTGAACATGGCAGTGACTAGTCTTTGGTAAGTTTCCCCTGCATTCTTCAGCCCAAAAGGCAGGTTCCTCTTGGGGTGAGGAATGCAATTTTTTCTTGATCCTCCGGATGCATGGCAATTTGATGGTAGCCTCTGTAGGCATAGAGGAAGCTCATACGTTGAGGACAAGTCGTGGCGTCTACGAGTTGGTCAATTCTGGGGAGAGGAAAACAATCCTTGGGGTAAACTTTATTTAAGTCCGTGAAGTCCACACAGACACGCCAATTCCCATTTTTCTTCTTTACAACCACAGTATTCGACAACCATATAGGATAGGTCACTTCCCGGATTGTCCCGGCATCAAGCAACCGGTCAACTTCTTCAACAATGGCAACAGTGTGTTCTGCGGCTGACCACCAGCTTTTCTAAATAATCGGCTTACATTTGGGGTCAACATTTAAATGGTGTTGAGAAACAGATGGATCTACCCCTGGCATCTCATATGGTGACCATGTAAATACATCAAGGTTGCCAAGTAAGAAAGTAATTAGCTGCTGCCTGTCGATTTTATTCAAGGATGCACCGACCATGAAGAACTTGTCAGGATTCCCATCAATGTCAACTCGATCCAGGGCTTTCGTGGCCTTTTCAGTTGGGAGCCGTCCAACATTGTTAAGGCTCTCTCGATCCGGCACCTCAATAGAATTCACTTCCAGCTCTTTTGATGGCTTTGCGGCAAGAAGATAACATGCTTGTGCCGATTTCTAAGAACCACGTATTTGTTCAATGTCGCGTTCAGTCGGGAAGCGGAGCAGTTGATGATAGGTGCTTGGTACGGCGTGCATGGCATGCAGCCAAGTTCGTCTCATGATGAGATTATACGGCGATGGCCGCTTGACAACCAAGAATTCCACATCCACTGTTCGGGAGCTCGCTCGAACTGGCAGTGTGATTTTGCCCAACGGGTATTCGGGATTAGCGTTGAAACCGAATAACGGATAATGAGCTGGAGACAGGTCCGACTCGGTGAACCCAAGTTTGATGAAGGTCTTGTAGTACATGACTTTTGAAGTACTCCCCTGGTCAATAAGAACGCGTTTAACGATGAATCGACTTACGCATAGTTCGATGACCAATGGATCGATGTGGGAGAGCATTATGCCGATCAAATCAGAATCGTCGAAGGTAATACTCGGAGCTTCATGGGGCCATTCGGCTGGTGTGACTTGCTTTTGGGGGTCAGGATTCCATTAAATTATATGAATCGCGGATGCCGTCGGCAGGCTGTATATCATATGGATTACGCCAAGTGGAGGTGAATTCTACCTTAAAGCTATTGTTTTGGTTGCGTTGTCTTTGCGGACGTATTGCTTAATTCGACTGTCTTGTACCAATTCCTTAAGGTGATCCTTCAACGCATAACAGCTCTTGGTATCATGACCGTGGTCCTTATGGTATTCGCACCGCCTATCCCGTCTCCTCGCGTCGGGAGGTCCCACCATTTTGGATGGCCATTTGAAGAACGAAAGGTGTTGAACTTTAGACATAATCATGCCAATCGACTCAGACAGCTCTGTATATTTCTTTTCCGCGTGCCTGCCATCCACTTGAAGTTGTTCATTAGCTCAGTGGGAACATTGGTCATCTGATTAGCGCGAATCTTGCCTTTTGTCTTGTTTAGTCTGATTTCATGGTTTAGGGCTCCGCGATGGTACAGAATTTATCGGCTGAACAATTTCTAATGAGGCCGTCTTATTGGCCTTGTTCCCGGCTTTAACCCGCAGGGCGTCATCTTCCACTTTGCAGTATTCCTCGACTTTCTTCATTAACGACCAGACTGTTTTGGGAGGCCTTCTGGTCAGGAAACTGCGGAGGGCACTATCAGGATGCAACCCCATTTTAAAGGCGATGATGGCCATGGAGTCGTTGCAGGCATCATCCACAAGATTAAAGCATTCCCAATAATGCCGAATATGCTCGTAAGGTTTCCCCTGGTTAGATTTGCATTGCCTAGAGAGAGTTGGTTTGCTTCGGCTGGACCTCATTGGTGATGAATCTTGCCTTGAAGGATTTCTGTAATTGATGGAAGCCCTTAATCGACGCCGGTTCCAACTTATAATACCATCTGACAGCCAATGGTCCCAAACTGCTCAGAAATATCCGACACATGAAAGCCTCGTCTTCTGCATGCAGCGTTATGGCTTGCTTATAATAACGAATATGGTTAGTGGGATCCGATTTTCCGTCGTATAGGGTGAACGATGGAGCCTTGAACTTTTTGGATGCTACTGCCCTTGCGATCCGTTGCACAAAGGGGTCGTGTTGGTCCTCTTCGTCTGAATCATTTCTTTTTCTCTTACTCCGTGCACGCGGACTTCATTTAGAAGAACTGGAGATTTCGACTCGCCCTTTCTTTTTGGGTTTTGGGGATGAGGAGTCAAAATCACTGCCACTATCTTGTCTTCGAACTCGAGGTCATCGACCATCTTTTCTTAGAGGTTGTGGAAGATCTTGGTGCGCGGTTTGTTGGGATTTTGCCACCTCCAAGGCCAAATCCTGTCGAAGGCGCTCGTTCTCAGCCATCATGTTCTCCAACCTCTGTTCATTTTGTTTTGCCTGATCCATTATCGCTTGCATTGTTTCATCAGCTGAATCGAAGTTCAAGGCTCTTCATGCAGTAATGTTTTCTGGTCCTAACATGGTGCTTGGAGTGGTATCGACTAGTGGCATAAGGTTGTCAGCGACTGTTGAAGGATCTTCCATCACGCTCGCCATGGATGTGCTAGAGTATTTCCACAAACGGCGCCAATTGTAGAGAAGTGGTTTGTAAATACTCTTTGGATCCAATAGAACGCTCGAGATCCTCAACTAGCAACTTGAAAATGAGTGAACACTCCGATTGGGGGTGCCGGAATTAGCACTCCAACGGATAAGTCAGTGTATACTCTCTTGGTTGCTTGAATCTTAAGTTAAACATACTAATTCTTTCATACCTTGTGTTAGCTGATACTCTGTTTATTTATAGTCGTCCTAGATGTTGACGGTTGGTCCCACCTTTCTTCTTTCATTCGACTAACTCTTCGTACTTCGGCCTGGTCTACAGTTGACTATTCGGCTGATCTGGTTACTCGGCCTCTGTCCCTTCGTGATGGAGCCGTATAATTCACAACTTGGTTTCTCTCTTCAGTCTATTCGGCCTCCGAATATATTTAATTTTATTCGGCCCCCACAATGATATATATAATATGGGAACTAACATCACTCAACCCACAATATATAACCTCATACCACTTGGCAATAGATAGATAGCACACAATATGTAACCTTACAACACTCAACCCACATATATGGTCTCCACCATGCACTGGGAAACTGATTAGACACCTGCAAAAACAATAAGAAATATATATATACAGATATATGTAAACATTAGAAGATTCTCTCGCTTTGGATAACAGAAGGGATGGTAGTTATTCCTCACAAACTCAACTCACAGTGGTATATAGCAATCCTCACACCAATTACGAAGAGACAGCAACAATAACAAATAATTAGAATCACACAATATATACTCACTTCCACTTAACCCACATTTTCTGAACTCATAACACTCAAGCACCATCTGCATCCACCATGAAACAAAAAAAATGATATGAGATAGACACAGCCAGCAGCACGGCACAATTCTCAATCTTTGATCACGGCACGGGGTTACAATAGGATATGGTCACAACAGTGACACATTGTTAATATAGATGGATCCAGAGTACTAGTTTTGGAGGGCTAAAACACATGTAATTAGGTGTGTTTGGTTTGAGTTTTTTGGATTAAATTTTTTGAAAATTGAATTTTTTGATTTTTGTGTTTGTTGGTTTTTAGTGAATATTTTTTAAATTTTTAACATTTTTTTTTACTTTTTTAGATGCATCTTATTTAGATGTATCTAAAAAGTAAAAATTTGTGAAAAATATTTTAAAAAATTAAAAAATACATAAAAATATAAAAAAATGTACTGAATTTTCATATTTATTTTTATATTTTTAGTATTTAGTGAATTTTTAAAAAGTTTTTTTACAAATTTTTTACTTTTTAGCTATATTTATGTTACGTATGTTTAAAAAATAAAAAAAAATTGCTTAAAATATTTAAAAAATTCAGTAAAAACAAAAAAATACGAAAAACAAAAAATAGAATTTTCTAAAAAGTGTTTTTGAAAAACTCTGACCAAGCAAATTTTTTTTTTTAAATTTTTGAAAAAGTATTAAATATAAGAAAAAAATTAGTGATAAATTTAATTTAAAGAGAGTGTAAGATATTAAGTCCAGTGCATAGTTTTTTTTGTTGATGAGAAGTTTACACTATGAAATAATTTGATGAGGAGTCCTAAATGATATTTTGTTTATAATTTTACCCCTTAACTTTTTTTTTTTATCTATCTGACTTTTCGTTGGCGATCTATTCAAATTTATATCTATTTGTTTAAATTTTTTTTGTTTATTTGTTCAAATTTATATTTATCTGTTCAATTTTTTTCCCGATCTGTTAATTTTTCTCCTAAATTTTATCTATCTATTCAATTTTTTTCTTAAATTCTATCTGTCTGTTTAATTTTTTCCTATCTATTGAAAATATGTGTCAAATTTTTTGTTTATCTATTGCAATCATCATCATCAACATCAAATTTTTTTTTTCCCTCTTTAGATCTGTTCATACATAAAATGTGAAACATTAACGAATATATCTATTAAATTTCCAACGATGTCCCAATATCAAATTATTTTCTAGCACCCACCAAATTACTAAAACAAACATCAATATCACAATTACGATGCCCCAATATCAAATCATTTTCTAGCCCGAGTATCAAATCATTTTATAGCACCCACCAAACTACCAAAACAAACATCAATGTCACAATTATAATGCCCCAATATCAAATCATTTTCTAGTATCCACCAAATTACCAAAACAAACATCAATGTCACAATTACAATGGCAATATTAGAGAGAAGACATTGCAGGTTTACAACATAATCACGATTCATAACAATTTAGTGTTTTTCCATATCCGAAATCAACATATAGAAAAGCAAGCTCAAAATATTCTCCAAATATTTAACTCACGAATCACAATTTAGCTCATTTGGAAATCAGCATAAATGTTCTCCAAATATTCTCTACAAATTAAAAACCATCAAAAATACAAAATTTAAGGGAAAAAATTCTCATCCATCTATTTAAAAAATACAAAATCTCATCTATCTGTTTAAAATTTCACAAATTTGTTTTATATCTATTGGAATTATCTACTGCAACAACGCAGCAACAAATCACACAAAGACAAACACAAACAGATATATCTTTTTGAACTTATCTGTCAATACACACACAAAACACTGCAAATCCCTGCCTCTCTGCCACCGCATGCCGCCACAGAAAAACCCCAACCCCTTTCTCCACCTCAGCCTTCATGTATATACACACACAAACAGATATATATATATATATATATATATCAATATATTCTTTAGAGCCATTGAGCTTTCCAGGTCTTGGAGTTCTAGGAGACAAAGATAGCACTAGATGTAAAAAAAATATCCAAACATTTAGATTTTTTGACGATCTAGATGTAAAGCTAACACAATTATAATTTAAACGGATTGAACAAGTAAAGGTCTAAATGTAAAGGTCTAGCTGTGAAGATTTTGCAAAGATGTACTCAATTTGTCATCAAATGCTTGAACAAGTAAAGATCTAGATGTAAAAGCTAACAAATGCTTGGAAAATCTTTAGAAACTGATCAAATGCTTCAAGATTGTCATCAAAATCAATCATACATCTAAGATCTTTGCATCTTTAAAGATTTTCCAAGCATCTAGGTCAATTAGATGAGATCTATCAATTAGATGTCGTCGTCGGTCGTCGGAGGAAGAGGAGAGATCTGAATCTAGATTTAACGTCAGCGGAAGCGGAGAGCGGCGTAGCTCTGACGGCGGTGGTGATGGAAGAGAGAGAGAGATGGGGGGCGAGGCAGCAGTGGCGAAGCCGCGGGGAGCCCGGCGGCGCTTCTTTCTTCACTCCTCCCTGTTGTCTCCGCCGGCCGCGAAGTCGACCTCAATATTGAATCGGATCAATATCATGAATAACAATATCAGAGCTATCAAATCAATTCATCATCGAGAATTGAATAGTATACCCTAGGAAGATCTTTTGTCCATACCAAATCCAAAAGTGGATTCCTGATCCAACCAAGAATTCTTTTTTTTTATTATTCTGTTTCGTTCTTTTTTATAACCTACCCTACGCCTTCTTTGTATCATCATCTGATTCTGATGAAGTATCATCTGACCACCGTTCCACTTCCATTAGTCACAAACCCAAATAAAAAATAGAAGTGAAATGGAAAAAGAAAGAAGTTAAACTCCGTTTTTTAATGATCTAATTTTCTTGGAAGACAAAGAAGTGGGATAAACGGATGCGAAACCACAACGGCGGCGCCACCGCTGATCGGCGAAAACGAATAGGAAAGAGAGGGAGGGCCAGAGTGCGAAATCGCCGACGGTGATGAGCAGCTACGGGCGGCGACGAACGCGAGAGAGAGAAAGAAAGTACATGGAAGAAAAAGAGAGGAGTGAGATTGTAAGGGTCACTGGTCTGTATATTATACATATATATGACTATTTTGGTCATCCCATTTAAGTTTGTTTTTATGAACAATATATTTTAGAGCGTACATTTTTAGCCAAAAAATATAAAGGGAGCTTTTTTGATAAATCCATTTTCTAAGAGTTTTATCCCATCCAACCCATAATCTTTTTTACTATTCCATTAGGTCCAATTTGAGATAAGAAGACCAAAATACCCTTTTCATCTACTTATATTCCATTTAGTTCACATTATTTTCTTATATTTCAATAAGTCCTATGGGTGACATAATTACCAAAATACCCTTAATGTGAATGTTCACACCGTCAACGTAAATGTTCATATCGTCAATGTGTAAGGGCCCGGCCC
>NW_021025367.1:2224588-2288290 GCF_004153795.1 Camellia sinensis | reverse complement strand
CCCATTCGATCCTCGTGGGTGCCCGGAAAATTCGAGTCGGGCCGGGCCGGCCACAGGCCAAAAAATAGGCCCGGCTCGGCCTGTTGATAATATGAATATTCACATTGACAAGTTAACATTCACATTGATAGGAGTGTAAAATTGCCTGCGGCCCGTGGACGGCCCGAAACCAGCCCGCCGCCCGGGGCGGGCCCGTACCGGCCCGTTCACAATGTGAATATTCACATTGACATATTAACGTTAACAATAACATTGACAAGAGTGTAAAATTGCCCATGACCCGTGGGCAGCCCGAAGCCCGGGCCCGGGTCGGGCGGGCCCGGCACGGCCGTTGACAATGTGAATATTCACATTGATATGTTAACATTCCATTGATAGGAGCGTAAAATTAGCCCGCGGCTGTGGCCTTCCCGAAAACTCGCCCGCGACTCGTGGGCTGCCCTGGGCGGGCCCGGCCCGACCCGTTGATAATGTGAATATTCACATTGACATGTTAACATTCACATTGTAAGAGTATAAAATTAGCCCGCGCCCGTGGCTGCTCGAAACTAGCCCACGGCCCGTGGGGGCCCGGGGTGGGCCCGGCCCGGCCTTTGACAATGTGAATATTCACATTGACATGTTAATATTCACATTGATAAGAGTGTAAAATTGACTCGCGTTCCATGGGCGGCACGAAGCCTGTGGGCGGCGCGGGCGAGCCCGGTCCGGCCCGTTGACAATGTGAATATTCACATTGACATATTAACATTCACATTGATAGGAGTGTAAAATTGGCCCGTGGCGATGGGCGCCCGAAACCGCCCACTGCCCAGGGCGGGCCGGCCCGGCTCGTTGACAATGTGAATATTCACATTGACATATTAACATTAACATTGATAAGAGTGTAAAATTGCCCGTGACCCGTGAGCAGCCCGAAGCCCGGCCCCGGGCGGGTGGGCCGGCCCGTTGACAACGTGAATATTCACATTGACATATTAACATTCACATTGATAAGAGTGTAACATTAGCCCGTGCCCCGTGGCTGCTTGAAATACGCCCACGGCCCGTGGACGCCCGAGGCGGGCCCGGCCCGGCCTGTTGACAATGTGAATATTCACATTGACATGTTAACATTCACATTGATAAGAGTATAAAATTGACTCGCGTCCCACGGCGGCCTGAAGCCCTGTGGGGCCCGGGTTTGGGTCCGGGCCTACCCCGGGCCGCGGGCAAGCTTCGGGCAGCAGACAAATTTTACACTCCTATCAATGTTAAAGTTAACATGTCAATGTGAATATTCACATTGTCACGGGTCGGGCCAAGCCCGCCTCGGGCTGCGATCAGGCTTCGAGCCGCCCACGGGCTGGGGCCAATTTTACACATCTATCAATGTGAATGTTAACATGTCAATGTGAATATTCACATTGCCAACGAGCCGGGTCCGCCCCCGCCTAAGGTCAGGCTTCGGGCTGCACACGGGTCACGGGCCAATTTACACACTTATCAATGTGAATGTTAACATGTCAATGTGAATATTCACATTGTCAACAGGCCGGGCCGGGCCCGCCCCGGGCCACCCACGGGCGCGTGGGCGGTTTCGGGCAGCCACGGGGCGCGGGCTAATTTTACCACTTCTATCAATGTGCAGTTAACATGTCAATATGAAATATTCACATTGTCACGAGTCGGGCCAAGCCCGCCTCGGGCTGCTGGTCAGGCTTCGGGCCGCCCACGGGCTGCGGGCCAATTTTACACTCTTATCAATGTGGATGTTAACATGTCAATGTGAATATTCACATTGTCAACAGGCCGGGCCGGCTGGGCCCGCTCCAGGCAGCGGGCGGCTTTTGGCCGTCCATGGGCCGCGGGCCAATTTTAACTCTATCAATGTGAATGTTAACATGTCAATGTGAATATTCACATTGTCAACGGGCCGGACCGGCCCGCCCCCGGCCGCCCATGGGCCGCGGGCGGGTTTCGCGCTACCACGGGACGGGGCCAATTTTACACTCCTATTAATGTGAATGTTTAACATGTCAATGTGAATATTCACATTATCAACGGGCCGGGCCGGGTCGATCCGCCCTGGACTACTGTCCAGTTTTATACTCTTATCAATGTGAATGTTAACATGTCAATATGTGAACATTCACATTGTCAACAGCAGACCGGGCCCGCCCACGGCCCGGGGCGGGTTTTGGGCAGCCATGAGGTGCGGGCTAATTTTACACTCCTATCAATGTGAATGTTAAACATGTCAATGTGAATATTCACATTGTCAACGGGCCGGGCCGGCCGCCCGGGCCGCGGCCGGGCTTTTGGCCGCCCATGGGCCGCGGCCCAATTTTATACTCTTATCAATGTGAATGTTAACATGTCATGTGAATATTCACATTGTCAATGGGCCGACCGGGCCCGCCCCGGGCTGCCCATGGGCCGCGGGGCGAGTTTCGCGCCGTCACGGGACGGGGGCCAATTTTACACTCTTATTAATGTGAATGTTAACATGTCAATGTGAATATTTTACATTGTCAACGGGCCGGGCCGGCTGGGTCGGGCCCGCCCTGGGCTGCTGTCCAGTTTTATACTCTTATTAATGTGAATGTTAACATGTCAATGTGAACATTCCACATTGTCAAAGGGCGGCCCGCCCACGGGCCGTGGCGGGTTTTGGGCAGCCACGAGGCGCGGGCTAATTTTATACTCTATCAATGTGAATGTTAACATGTCAATGTGAATATTCACATTGTCAACGGGCCGGGCCGGGCCCGCCCCGGGCCGCGGGCGTGCTTTTGGCCGCCCATAGGCCGCGGCCCAATTTTATGCTCTTATCAATGTGAATGTTACATTGTCAATGTGAATATTCACATTGTCGACGGGCCGGACCGGGACCGCCCCGGGCCGGCCATGGGTCGCGGCCGGTCTCGCGCGCCACGGGACGGAGGTCAATTTTACACTTCTTTTAATGTGAATGTTAATACCTCAATGTGAATATTCACATTGTCAACGGGCCGGGCCGCCCCGGCTCGCGGCCGGGTTTCGGGCCTCCCACGGGCCAATTTTTACATTCCTACCAATGTGAATTTTAAAATATGAATGTTCACATCATTAAATTGCTAATCGTTCAAAAAATATTTATAAGGGTACAAAATTAAATATAAGGGCATAAGTGTCCAAGAAAATAGTGTAAATCAAGAAAATGACTTTATGGAATAAAACGGGAGACACTAAAACCTCGGATACCACTGTAAGTGTTTTGTCCTTTAGCCAGCTGCATGTATCGTGAGTGTTAACATAACAGCATGTTTGCATGAGACTAATTGCCTTATGTGATAAACTGCCCTGAATGCCTGTGGATAAAGGGATTGCTTTGAATATGCGAAACAATTATTGAAATCCGTGTTTAGCCTTATAACTTGCGAACATAGGTAAAGACAAATGACTTAAAACATTTCCAAACAAACGTGAAAAATTCACATATGCTGGACTTTTACTTGTGAGTCTAATTTATCACAATACCAAGATCCTCTAATTGGATACTTATATTCTCGAGTATAAAAATCCCTGATTAAGTGATACGCATCATTCGTAGTATAATTTAGTCTATATTAATATTGCGAAGTGGTACATAAGAACACATATGCTTATAATATTCAAATAACAAAATAATACCAATCTACTATAGTAACTTTCTGACGAAAACACATAATATGACATAATGGAAATGGATCGAAGTTTACTTTCTAAACTTATTTTTTTAAACTTAATGATTCTGTAAATGAGCTGATTGGTTGAAGATGCTAGAACATGGATAGGTATGTTGAGAAAGTGCTTACTTGATCACTTTAAATGACATCCTAATTTATCATTGTCACATATCAATGAGTGTTTTAAACACACATTATAACATCTAATTATTCCCAAAACGCTTCGCACGTAAGACTTAAGTTACTAGAAATGTGCTAAACATTTATATTTGAATTGTGTTCTGGTTTATGCATAATTTTTAAACCCATGCTCAAACCCTCACCGCGTACGATCTGATAGGGAACACTTATATAATTCATTGAGGCAACAATGTATGCTGTTAGATGGTTCTCATGATGTAAGATTTTCTACATAATTTTCCTATATAAAATATATATAAAATTAGTTACCATATTAAAAATTATAAGAAAAAAAGTCTTATGAAAAGCAAATGAAATAGTCCTTTCCAATGGGTTCGATTTCTGGTTTGGCATGCTTCTCATATTTTTCGTATAAAGCCTCTGGGGCAACACTCAAAAAGTACCATAATATTGGCAACTAATCTTCTTATAAAAATCAAATTTTCCAAAACGATTTGTATACCTGAAATATTAGATGCTGCAATGTTCTGTCATTTTTAGATTTTGTGCGCCATTTTAGTTCCAAGTCTCTCGATTACCACATTTACCCTGGTAATATACAGTATTACAAATCGAGGCAATACGTTCATTTGTAGTGATTCTTTGCCGAACACATCTTTTTTCACTTTGTATAGACAATGATAAGCCCAAAGTGATATGCCACGTGGACTACAAGTGCTCTCACATATTATCTCTTTATTTCAAAAAAAGAAAAAAAGTAGAACATAGATTGATAATTGTATACAGAGACCCAAAAAATCCATTCAGACTATCGCCAAGAGAACAGCAGTGACTTGTGTTTTCCGGCTCGGTAAACAAATGTTTTTGAAAAACAATTGCGAATAATGACAAATCAACGCGATAACCTAATCTAGTCAGTTTAAATTTTTAATTTAAAAGTATAGCATTATTACAAAAG
Source organism: Camellia sinensis (assembly GCF_004153795.1). NCBI lineage: Eukaryota > Viridiplantae > Streptophyta > Magnoliopsida > Ericales > Theaceae > Camellia > Camellia sinensis. The sequence continues at coordinate 2,283,502 of NW_021025367.1, read as the reverse complement.
AGAGGAACTGAGCAATTACATTTTTAAGTGCAACCAATATTACGGTTCCTATAGTCATTCGTCTTGACACTTTTGCGCTAGTAGAAGCTTGAATTCAGAACCTTCTTTTTCAGCTCCTTTGTGTCGGTACCCATATTGCCGTTCTGTAATCTATTTGGTTGTTTAGAAACTTTTTACAAGTGCAGCTTGCATTGTTCATTATTGCTGACGTAAGGAGAGATACGTGACAAGAGTGATATATGACCCAAACAGATGTATCCGGCATGGTCGTTTCATCGAGCTGCGAGAAATGCGTTAGCAAGATGTACATGAGAGTAGTCGCTCGAGGTGCATTATTATAAGTGCTCGCGTCGTGTTGGGTGAGCATGTGCAATGCCAGATCTAGATTTTCCAGATTGCAACTTCCCAGCCCCCAATAGCACAGGGCACATTTTTCTATCAACACCAATCTCAAACCTTCTTTGAAAGGTTTTCTAATTTCTCTCCCTCGGGTAATTCTAATCAATGAGTGCCAAATTGAGCCCCAATTGAGAACAAGAACAATTCTCTCGCCATTGCTATGCCTGCACACAATTCTTCTCCCAGAACACCAAAATGTGGGATAAATCAAATCTTAAAACGATTCAAAAGCTCACTCCTTGTGTATACCTATTTCTCGGGTTTTTCATTTCAAAACAACACACATTTCCCATGGGACGAAACTCCAGAGATGGTTTCCCAAAATCGAGAGGGGTCCCTATGTAATTGCACAGAGTTATACATTATGAAAACAGCCAGAGCGCCTTACTTGGAATATATTTGTGTAGCCAACTCTCTCGATTTTGTCAATGCCAAGTTAAACACCATTCGGTGCTTATGAGGCACACTCATGAGAAATAGAGACAAGTACGTGATGCATAAACTCGGAAGGCGCGACTCTACTAAAAGCATGTTAGATATGATTCTGCCACCCAAGAACTCCAACTTAAATTTATAATATGCCGGTAAAATAGGGGAGTTGTTTATGTGCGAGACTCTTTTCTTACTATGCCGTCTTTGCTTACTACTTCTCTAACCTCTGTTGTGCCTATTTGTTATCCAATCCGATTCTGGAGCATGTTCGTTATTAACAATTCCAAAAAAAACCTATGAATTGCACCCTTAAGCTTTTCAAAACTGCCAATTTGTGGACAAATTCTAATATACGCTAAAAAGGCTACAAGTGTTTCCGATTGGTGTGTCTTATAAAAATCTCAAAGAGCCCATGATATCCTATGCAATCTCCAAATACCGCATCACCAATCATTGACATTAATTTTTTAGTTGATACATGCATGTGGTAATTCTTTGAATTCAAACTAAGATGCTATTTTATGATATATGCATGCATGTATGGATTATGATATAACGCCACTAAATAGTAACATTCTTCAATCTAGCTCAAAAAATTTAATCGAATATAAAATTAGAGCTTCAATTCATTTCTAATGTATCTCTTACCTTGATGTTTCCAATAGACTTCATGACAGATACCCTAATAAAATTCATTTAAGTACATTGACGAATTAACGCAATTAATCAAACATACCCATGAAACAAGACCATTGGCAGTAGAAATTTCTTGACCTGTTCATATGTGATCAGAGTGATGGATGGTTGTATCTCTCATAGGCATCTGCCTTCGATTCTGTTTCCTCAATATCCTTAGATATAATTAACAGCATGCAGTGCAACAGAAGAGCCCCATTGTGTCGTCAAACAAAATAATCTCCGCTCTGGTTGCGTAAATTCTCCTGTCTCCTTCTACCACCCCTCGTAAAATCTCTTGGTCTAATTTTATTTAGTTATTGCAATTCCAAACTATATCCCTTATGAATCTCTCTCATATCACACTTCATCTCTTCACCTCTATACTTTCTCATACGAGTGCTATCCCTTGCAAAATTAGAAACCAGGATAACCAAACATTCCAGAGTGCAAACGTCATAGATAAAAGATGACTGTTGAACAAATTGGTGGGCTTCACCCCCAAAAGTCATCTCTTCTATTCTCTCTTCTTTTAATTCTTTCATTCTCTTTATGTGCTTTTGTCTGTCTGTTGCCATTACTGATCTTGTTCGAGGTCTTGGATTTATTTGTATCTTGAATTTGTGGCTTTTACCTTGAACTTCTATGCTTTTTCATCATTCTCTTTGCCGTTGTCCTTAATTTTATTAACATTAACATTAACATTGACAAGAGTGTAAAATTGGCCCATGACCCGTGGGCAGCCCGAAGCCCGGGCTCGGGTCGGGACGGGCCCGGCACGGCCCGTTGACAATGTGAATATTCACATTGATATGTTAACATTCACATTGATAGGAGCGTAAAATTAGCTCGCGGCTGTGGCCTTCCCGAAACTCGCCCGCGACTCGTGGGCTACCCTGGGCGGGCCCGGCCCGACCCGTTGATAATGTGAATATTCACATTGACATGTTAACATTCACATTGATAAGAGTATAAAATTAGCCCGCGCCCCGTGGCTGCTCGAAACTAGCCCACGGCCCGTGGGTGGCCCGGGGTGGGCCCGGCCCGGCCTATTGACAATGTGAATATTCACATTGACATGTTAATATTCACATTGATAAGAGTGTAAAATTGACTCGCGTCCCATGGGCGGCACGAAGCCTGTGGGCGGCGCGGGGCGAGCCCGGTCCGGCCCGTTGACAATGTGAATATTCACATTGACATATTAACATTCACATTGATAGGAGTGTAAAATTGGCCCGTGGCCGATGGGCAGCCCGAAACCCGCCCACTGCCCAGGGCGGGCCCGGCCCGGCTCGTTGACAATGTGAATATTCACATTGACATATTAACATTAACATTGATAAGAGTGTAAAATTGGCCCGTGACCCGTGAGCAGCCCGAAGCCCGGCCCCGGGCTGGGGTGGGCTCGGCCCGTTGACAACGTGAATATTCACATTGACATATTAACATTCACATTGATAAGAGTGTAACATTAGCCCGTGCCCCGTGGCTGCTTGAAATACGCCCACGGCCCGTGGACAGCCCGAGGCGGGCCCGGCCCGGCCTGTTGACAATGTGAATATTCACATTAACATATTAACATTCACATTGATAAGAGTATAAAATTCGCCAGCAGCCCAGGGCGGCCTGAAGCCCGTGAGGGGCCCGGGTTTGGGTCCGGGCCTACCTCGGGCCGCGGGCAAGCTTCGGGCAGCAGACAAATTTTACACTCCTATCAATGTTACGTTAACATGTCAATGTGAATATTCACATTGTCACGGGTCGGGCCAAGCCCGCCTCGGGCTGCGATCAGGCTTCGAGCCGCCACGGGCTGCGGGCCAATTTACACATCTATCAATGTGACTGTTAACATGTCAATGTGAATATTCACATTGCCAACGAGCCGGCGTCCGCCCCCGCCTAAGGTCAGGCTTCGGGCTGCACACGGGTCACGGGCCAATTGTACACACTTATCAATGTGAATGTTAACATGTCAATGTGAATATTCACATTGTCAACAGGCCGGGCGGGCCCGCCCCGGGCCACCCACGGGTCGCGTGGCGTTTCGGGCAGCCACGGGGCGCGGGCTAATTTCACACTTCTTCTAATGTGCATGTAACATGTCAATATGAATATTCACATTGTCACGAGTCGGGCCAAGCCCGCCTCGGGCTCGGTCAGGCTTCGGGCCGCCCACGGGCTGCGGGCCAATTTTACACTCTTATCAATGTGAATGTTAACATGTCAATGTAAATATTCACATTGTCAACGGCGGGCCGGGCTGGGCCCGCTCCAGGCAGCGGGAGGCTTTTGGCCGTCCATGGGCCGCGGGCCAATTTTATACTCTTATCAATGTGAATGTAACATGTCAATGTGAATATTCACATTGTCAACGCGGCCGGACCGGGCCCGCCCCGGGCCGCCCATGGGCCGCGGGCGGGTTTCGCGCTACCACGGGACGGGGGCCAATTTTACACTCCTATTAATGTGAATGTTAACATGTCAATGTGAATATTCACATTATCAACGGGCCGGGCCGGGTCGATCGCCCTGGACTACTGTCAGTTTATTACTCTTCTCCCAATGTGAATGTTAACATGTCAATGTGAATATTCACATTGTCAGCAGGTTGAACCCGCTCCGGGCCGCAGGCCAATTTTACACTCCTATCAATATTAATGTTAACATATCAATGTGAATATTCACATTGTAAACGGGCCAGGCCGGACCGGGCCCGCGGGCAGGTTTCGGGCCGTCTACGGGCCGCAGGTCAATTTTACACTCCTATCAACGTGAATGTTAATATGTTAACGTGAATATTCACATTGTCAATGGGCCGTACCGGGCCCGCCCCGGGCCGCCCATGGGCCGCGGGCGAGTTTCGCGCCGTCACGGGACGGGGGCCAATTTTACACTCCTATCAATGTGAATGTTAACATGTCAATGTGAATATTCACATTGTCAACGAGACGTGCCGGGCCGGGCCAGGTCGGGCCCGCCTTGGGCTGCTGTCCAGTTTTATACTCTTATTAATGTGAATGTTAACATGTCAATGTGAACATTCACATTGTCAACAGGCCGGGCCCGCCCACGGGCCGTGGGTGGGTTTTAGGCAGTCACGAGGCGCGGGCTAATTTTATACTCCTATCAATGTGAATGTTAACATGTCAATGTGAATATTCACATTGTCAACGGGCCTGGCCGGGCCCGCCCCGGGCCGCGGGCGTGCTTTTGGCCGCCCATGGACCGCGGCCCAATTTTATGCTCTTATCAATGTGAATGTTAACATGTCAATGTGAATACTCACATTGTCGACGGGCCGGACCGGGACCGCCCCGAGCCGGCCATGGGTCGCGGGCGGGTCTCGTGCCGCCACGGGACGGAGGTCAATTTTACACTTCTTTTAATGTGAATGTTAATACGTCAATGTGAATATTCACATTGTCAACGGGCCGGGCCCGCCCCGGCTCGCGGCCGGGTTTCGGGCCTCCAACGGGCCAATTTTATATTCCTACCAATGTGAATTTTAAAATTGAACATTCACATTGTCAACAGGCCGGGCCGGGCCCGCCCACGGGCCGTGTACGGGTTTTGGGCAGCCACGAGGCGCTGGCTAATTTTATACTCGTATCAATGTGAATGTTAACATGTCAATGTGAATATTCACATTGTCAACGGTCCGGGCCGGGCCCGAGCCGGGCCGCGGGCAGGCTAAAATAGCCAAAAAAGCCAAAAAGCCAACCCACTTCCCAAACGGAGGCTAAATGGGTTAAAAAATTCCTTCATTAATTTCTTGAGTTGAAACACTTCTAAATTGGACTTATCAATAAAAATCCCAAATATAAATTTAGATTTATAATTTGAGTGTCCTAAATATAATACTATCAACTTTTACGAAAATATAATGAAAAATGGCAAGTCTTACTTTCTAAACTTATTTTTTAAACTTAATGATTTGTAAATGATATGATTGGTTGAAGATTAGAAATGATAGTATGAAAGAGTATTGCCTTTAATATCCTAATTAATTGTCACATATCAATGAGTTTAAAAATTAAATCTAATTTTTAACCTTGAATAATAATACTGAAATATAATTATATATTTGAATTTGTTCTGGTTTATGCATTAATTTACACATTCTCACCTCGCCACTTGTTAAGGGAATTAATTCATTAGTATGTGTTAATTGTCACGTGTAAGTTCATTAATTTTTTTTTAAATGTAATGACCAGTTAAAAATTATAAGGAAAAAAAGTCTTTGAAAGCAAATGAAATAGTCCTTTCAATGGGTCGATTTCTTTTGGCATTTTCATATTTTCGAAAGCACTGGCTCAAAAAAAAAAATATATATATATATATATCTGCAATGTTTGTATTCAATTTTGTCCCTAGTCTAAGTTCACGAACCCAATAAAACTAAACAAATGAGCTAGTTTTGATTTCTTTTGGCCTTATTTTCACTTTGAAAGATATATATCGAAGTGCCTTTTCTTATCAAAAAAGAAAAAAAGAAAAATATCAGAGACACCAAAAAATTGTTGGCCAAGAGAACACAGTGCTTTGTTTTGGTAACAATGTTGAAAAAATAATAATGACAAACAAGATAACGCTATTATATTTTAATTTTTAATTAAAGTATAGCATTATTACAAAAAGAATAGCATTACATTTTTAAAGTGCAACCAATATTACAATATATCATTGTTACTTTGCTAGTAGGTTGAATTCATTTATTTCACTCTCTTTGTCGGTCCCATATTCTTCTAATCTTTGTTTTTAGTTACATGGGTAATATGTGATAGAGATGAGACAAAGAGTGAAACAAACAGATGATCGATGGTCGTTTCTTGCTTATTCGTAAAGTGTAGGGTTGGATAGTCTGGGTGTTGGGATTGCCATGAGAGGCACTTTTTTCTTCAACACAATCTCAAACTTCTTTGAAATGTCTAATTTCTCTCCCTCGGGTAATTTCTAATCAAATGAGTGCAAAATTGAAGCCAATGAGAACAAGAACATTCTCTCAGCCATTGCTATGCCTGCACACATTCTTCTCCCAGACCCAAATGGGAAATAATTAAAATCAGCTCCTCTGTACCCCATTTTTCATCCAAAAACCTCTCTGGACGAAACTCCAATGGGTTTTCCCAAATCGAAGGGTCCCTATGAATTGCCTATACATTGATGAAAACCCGAGCGCCTTTTGGAATTGTGTAGCCACCGATAATGCAAGTTTGGCTTGGGCAGTGAGGCACCATGAGAGAGAGGACAGGGTGCAATCGGAGGATCTCTTTTAGTATGGCCGGTAAATAGGGGAGGTTGTTTATGTGAGACTCTTCTACTATGCCGTCTTTGCCTACTACTGTCTTTAACTCTTGTTGTGCTTTTTTCATGACCTCTGGCTTGTTCATCATCTCTGCCATGGCAAATTCTATAGCACTAAAGGTTGTTTCGGTTCCATCCAAGACCATATCCTATGCTCACAAATTGACATTTTGTTATAACGCAAAAGAAATTAGCTATTATTTTGTATTACTGAATGAATTTCATGACAGGCCATAAAGAATTTAAATTGGAAGAGACTAAAACATACCATGAACAAGACCTTGAGATGGGTCATGGTGAGAGGTGTTTTCATGGTGAGAGGTGTTTTGGCATCTCCTTCATTCTTCAGCTGCAACAAAACCTGTAAAAAAATCCTTGGTCTGTCTACCACCCTCTAATCTTGGTCATTTATTAGTTATTGCATCAAAAATCCTATTGAATCTCATAACTATCCCCAACAATTGCTTCTTCATCCCTTGCAAATCAAACCAGGCCAAACCCAGGAAAAATCTGACAAATTGGGCTTCACCAAAAGCTCCATTGAATCCGCCACCATAACCTGGAAATCCGCTCCAATGCTAGCCCCTGATCGTCACACCCCACAACAGGCTTGTTATTGCATTCAGAGTAGTCAGAAACATCTGTTGACCCACATGAACTGGAGACCCGACCCTGCTGTAGAGATATTTAACCGTATTTCAGGTCTCTCGTCGGTGGAGTTAGTAGACTGAGTCAAGGGTGGCGCTGTCGAGCACCTCCCGGACGCAGACCTTCCTCAGCATCTGCCACCCGGGCCCATGCGGGCTAAAAACTATATCCAAATCACCTTTTGCCACCGCAGTACTGGCCAACTCTGGGACTTCACGGTTGGCGAAAGTGATGTCATGGTCCCGAAGCATTTCCTGTGTTGCAAATGGCGAACTGACCACGATTCCCACCTTTGTGCCCATCGGGAGCCTCATGATCGGACCATAAGTCTGACTGAGGCTCGCGAAACACGAGTGGAGCTCGAGGTCAAAGAATGTGAGTATTCCAACCACGGGTAGGCTGCGTGGGCCTAGTGGCAATGGTGGCTGATTCTTTTTGCTATTGTTTATAAAGATCCATGCGTACCATGTGATTGCAAGGACGATAAGAGTGAATGGAAAAAGTACATTACTAGTGTCACACCACCATGACCAAGCACCATAGAAGAGGGTACACAGTTTGTTGAAGAAATAGGTGGTGAGAAACATTGTAAATGAGCATTCTTGAAGTTGCCATTGTTGGATTGTTTTGAGCTTATAGTAGTGTGCACAAATCTATTTTCACTACAAGAAAAATGGGTTTAAGTGGCGTTTTTTTAAACGCCACGTTTATTAATATTTAACGACGTTTTACAAATACGTCGCATATTCTTGTAATAAAACGGTATCGTTTTGGAATAGGAGGCATTTTAAACACCTCCAAATATGTTGTGCCTCACGCGCCTATTTTAAATCTGAGAATACTTGTTAAAGCTTTGTAAACCCTATCACCTTTTGCCACCGCAGTACTGGCCAACTCTGGGACTTCACGGTTGGCGAAAGTGATGTCATGGTCCCGAAGCATTTCCTGTGTTGCAAATGGCGAACTGACCACGATTCCCACCTTTGTGCCCATCGGGAGCCTCATGATCGGACCATAAGTCTGACTGAGGCTCGCGAAACACGAGTGGAGCTCGAGGTCAAAGAATGTGAGTATTCCAACCACGGGTAGGCTGCGTGGGCCTAGTGGCAATGGTGGCTGATTCTTTTTGCTATTGTTTATAAAGATCCATGCGTACCATGTGATTGCAAGGACGATAAGAGTGAATGGAAAAAGTACATTACTAGTGTCACACCACCATGACCAAGCACCATAGAAGAGGGTACATAGTTTGTTGAAGAAATAGGTGGTGAGAAACATTGTAAATGAGCATTCTTGAAGTTGCCATTGTTGGATTGTTTTGAGCTTATAGTAGTGTGCACAAATCTATTTTCACTACAAGAAAAATGGGTAGTGTGCACAAACGTTTATTAATATTTAACGATGTTTTACAAATATGTCGCATATTCTTGTAATAAAACGGTATCGTTTTGGAATAGGAGGCATTTTAAACGCCTCCAAATATGTTGTGCCTCACGCGCCTATTTTAATTCTGAGAATACTTGTTAAAGCTTTGTAAACCCTATTTTGATTCCTCACGCCTCTCTCTTGCTCACCCCTAATTGCTTCTAAACCCTTGAGAGCAATTTCGTCAGAATGATTTCGATTTGAAGCCTTGAAGCTCCACTGTCTCTCTCTCTCTCGATTCATCCTTTGTTCTCTGCGATATCGATCTGAAGCTCTAGGAGATTGCGAAGAGAGAAGAGGGGTTGGTTTCGATCGCAGAGGAATTGATCTCAGGAGAGGCTGTGCTTGATTTCTCAAATTGGTCTCAGAGCGATTTCAATTTTGAGATTCATCCCAGAGCGATTTCGATTTGGAAGTACTCTCTCTCGATTTTGAAGCTTCACCGTGAGGTATTGATTTCTCTCTCTCTCTCTCTCTCTCTCAAGCTCTTCCTTCCCGTCTCTTTCGACTTGGTTTTTGAGATCTATTGCTTATTTGTGTTGTTTGTGTGTGTGTGTGTGTGCGTGTGTGTATACATATATATAAATGTTTGGTTTCTTCATTTTTTTCCCCCCACTATGTCATTGTTTGGCTTACCTGAAATCTTAGTTACATTTTTTCTAACCTTTTGATATGTAAAGTTTTTATTTCCTCAAACTCCTTATTTATCACCTCTACGTGCTTAGCATTTTTTTTTTCCCATGAAGATATGATTGATTGGAAATCTAACAGTATAGATGTTCAGTGTTACAATATTATTCTTAACAGTATAGATGTTCAGTATTCCAGAAAGAAGTTGATAATATTTGCTCAGAAATTATTTCCAGGCGTCGCTGAATTGCTCTCTTTGTTGAGCCCTCTCCCTTTGCGTGAGTATCTAATTCTACTTCTAGATTAGTTTACACAAGAATCTTTGTGTGTATTTTAATCCAAAGTTGAATCTATGGTGTGGATTAGATTTGGAATAAAGCTGTAAAGTTTGTAACATTTTGTGCAAAAATCTTGGCGGGATCTATAGATTAGGATTGCTTAAATTGGATTTGTTTCTTATAATGAAAGTCTGGCAATGTGCTCTAGTATGGGGTTTAGTTATAATTTGTTTGTTTCTCCAATTACATTGGTAGCTTAAGGTCATTTAACAGTAAATTGTAGTCATGTACGTGACTTGGTCAGCTTTCTAACTTAGTTGTTGTTTGATGTGTGGAGTTATAACATCAACTATAACTCTGATAGGTCTTTTGTAGCCTGACTTGGTTTCATTAACCTCTCTCCTGCTTTCTGTTGAATTTGCAGTTACGTGTCCGAGTATAAAACTCGATTCCAGAATTTTATTAGATATCTATGAGAAATGGGAGATGAGGTAAATTCCAGAGGTTCTGATAGTGTGGAAGTGAATGATTGTAGTAGAGGTGATTACCCACCTCTAGTTGTGGACTTGTCTGATAATTCAGCCTCTGACTGTGCTGCTGTGGAAGAAATTAGAGTGCCAACAAGGAGATCTTTGAGGAATCAAGAGGTACTTGGCACTCTAATTTCTGATAGAATAGATAGAACTGCTAATAACACTAGAAAGAATATGGCATGGAAGAGGAGAAAAAACCCGATTCTTGAAGAGACTGCGGTGACTGAGGGTGCTTCCTTTTTTGAAGAACCTCCCACATGGTCTAAACATAATGTTGAAACTACAGATTTTGAAGAAGCCAGGGCTCTCAAAATGGCGAATTCAGTGGAGATTCTAGCTACCAAGTCTGTGAAGTTGCAGAATGATCCCATAGAGAAAGAAACTTTGTTTTCTGTTAATCTGAGGTTGACTAAGAGAATCCCCTTCAAGATGATATTAGTAGGGTCAATGAGGATGATTTAGCACTACACTCCAGCAAAAGAAGTACAGAATTTGAGTCCAATAATTTGTTTTGAACCTGAGGAAGACTTGAAAGTGTCTATGGATGCAGGTGTCCCTCAAGCCACATCAGGAGATGATTGCTACTCACTGGTTGAGTGAATTATTTGCCTTTCACTGAGTTGTTTTGTTCTCTATTTATGCAGTTTCTAACAGTGTATTTCACACTTTGCAGCTAAACATTCTGAGGACTTAGATCTAGTGAAGGAAAGAAAGAGATGAAGACCCCACCACAACAGGCAAATACATAGACTCAAGTTGTGTTGTGGCCCATAATGGAGTTGATGATGACAAAGCTTCTGTTTTTGCAAGGCAGAACTTACTAGAGTTTGAAGATGGTGACAGCCCTGGTGAATTAAAGAACCTGGTGTTGGTTGTTGAGGACTATTTAGCTGAATCTAATGAATGCAGTAGTTCAATGAAAACCTCTGAAAATGTATATGTGGAAGCTGGGAAAATTAGCATTGTTGATCTCTCTGAGATGGAAAGAATCAGGCCCACTACAGATTCTGGATTGTCTGAGAGAGAAGTTGCAGACAGTGCCGGCAATCCAGCTTTGAGCAGCAGTTAGAAAGTTTCTGAAGATACTTACATAAGAAGACAGGAATCTAGCAGCAATTCCTGTTCTGAAGATACTTACATAAGAAGATATTGACTTGTATGATAGCAGCAATTCACATGATTGTCTCTTCAATCTTCTACATACCCAATATTAATTTTATGATATTTATTGGAAAATGATATTGACTTGTATTCTTTTTTTTTTTTGGTATGAGTTTAGCATTTTCAACAAACAAAATTCACTTTATGAATATACAATGCAGAACTAAATGGTGAATCTCATGTACACCAAGGTGGCCTCAGCTCTGGTGCCAGAAGGAAGAGAGGCAACTGAAGTTGATCAAGTCAACCTGTTTGATGATCATGGTTTGAAAGTTTCCTATCTCGTTTCTATTGACTGCAACAGCAAACAAAATTCACTTTATGAATGTACAATGCAGAACAAAATAGTGAATCTCATGTACACCAAGGTGGCCTCAGCTCTGGTGCAGAAGGAAGGGAGGCAACTGAAGTTGATCAAGTCGACCTGTTTGATGATCATGGTTTGACAGTTTCCTCTCTTGTTCCTATTGACTGCAATGAAGACAGAGGTATAAACTTCTGGTTTTGGAGTTGTTATTCCATTTCCTGAGCTTGTTAACTTTATACACCCCAAATGAGAAAGTCAGCTTTTCACATTGTTTCATGTTTTACATTGTGTTTACTTCACTGTTTTATAGGCAATGGTCCTGCTTCTTTGGACAAGTCTTTCGGGGAGGATAAATATGTAGCAAAGGAGAAGGTTGTAGGTGGCATGATGGATAATCTTTCAATTGACGCTACAGATGGCTCCAACGTTGGAGAAAATGTTTTTAGTGAACAAAAATTTTCTGACACGCAACTGGTTGGCCAAGATGTGCTGGAGGAAGATGCCTTTGTGAGTGGCGTTGGTGGTTTGGCATTAAACAATTTGTATCCAGTCTATGATTTTCGTGCAGTTCAAATTATCAACTCCAAGAGAAACTACAAGAAAAATGTGCTATATATTGTTAATTACTGGTTCACTACATTAACATATAAAACTATGAGTATACAATATCTTCAGTTTCAGAAAATATGATTAGACTCTGTAGCATTCTTAGTTTGTAATATCTTTTACAAATCAATTCTGCATGTATATTGAGAAGTGCTGTAGCATTCTTGGTAGGCTGTCTCTGGTGCAGGTAGAAGGTTAAGTAACTCAATAACCAATAATACCAGTACATGATGTTAACAAGTTAGGTATTGAATAACGGAATTTTTTTGTCTCGAAAGACCTAATTTTGTCACTATAGATATTTGTGACGAAATATTTTCGTTACCAGTTTCGTCATTGAATGTTTGTCATTAAAAATCACCGTGACGAAAAATAATTTCGTCACCAATGAAATTAGTTCAGTGACGAAATTTTGTCACCAATAAAACAGGATTTTGTCGCAAAAAATTCTCATTTTCATCACCAAATAATTATTCAGTACCATATTTATAATTTTCGTTAACGAATAAATTTGTCACAAATGTTGATCATTGATGAGGAAATAATTTCGTCACAGTAAGATGTAAAGGTGACGAAATTTTTCATCTCCAAAAGTCATACATGGGTGGCGAACTATATTTCGTCGCAAATATATTTATATATGTGACGAAATTTATTTTGTCACAAATATATTTATATACGTAATGAAATATATTTGGTCGCAAATATATATATTTCGTCACCAAACAACAAAATCAATGAAAACTTTTATATATGCACTGCAATAAATTTTGTCACAAAAAATGTTTATCAACGACGAATAATTACTTTGTCATAATAACAAGTACAAATGACAAAATAAATTCGTCACTAAACCTGTTCCATATTTTATATTTCAATTTCAATTATTATTTCACAAATATTCCTGCTCATATCTCAATAGCCTTTTAATTGTACTAAGAAATCCACTAGCTATTATACATCACTTCACAAAAAAATTCAGTAAACAAGTTATATTATAAATCAAAATATATCCATCCAACAACTTTAATAATATAAACCATTAAGTATAACAAAAAAACCATCAAAGCAAATCTCAAAATGAACTAACGTGGAATCCACACAAAAAATCAACACTCAATCTTTGTGAGAACCCGAATATAAAAATTAAGTAAATAATTAAATAATAATATTACAATCTCAAATATTTTGGTGGTGAATTCTAAGGTGCAAATTAAATATTATTGGAGGATCCTTTAATTAATTTTTAAACCTAAAATAAATTTATGGTGAAAGTCATTGATTTAGAAGCAAAATTTATTATTAAAAAAAAAATAGAGAAGAGGGTGTGACTTGAACTCTAGACCATAAAATTAATAAATTAGGCTCTTACCATTTGAGTTGCATGTAACTTATATATGTATTTTGTATATTTATCTATCTATTTGACCTAAGTGTGCCCACCACTAGTATAAAATAAAATAAACACAAACCCTAACTCTTGTTATAATTGTTTTCCACAACACTAGCAGCCCTAGCAGCCGTGGGTTTATGAAGGAAAGAGAGGGGTTTTTCAATCATCAAGATTATTGTTGTAGCCAAGAAGGAGAGCTTTGGGTGTGTTGTGCTGTGTGGCCTCCTAGGTTTTCTTCTCTTCTTTCTTTGTTCTTCATCCTTATTCTATTATTATTTTATTCATTCATGGAGGTTGTAGGTTTATATATTTTGTATATATATATACTGTTAAGAAATTTGAGGAGTTAAATTCATGTATAAAGATTGGGTATTATTCTTAGTTAAAAAATTCTGCGCATAATCACGAACTTTAAAAATCAAGAAACCATATCTAATGGATGAATTTTAATCTGAAATTTTTACAGTGAATCAATTACATATTGAATTACATATCTGAATTTTTTCATAATTTTTGGGAATCAAAATCCATTTAAATTGAGGTATTCAAATCTGTCCAGGAAACCAGTCCGAAACAGTAAATTCGGGAGTGTTGTTCTCTTTGGGTATAAATCCAAAAATTATCAAATTGGTATCATTAGAACCGGTTACGAGTCTAGTTTCGTACGTTTTTGGCCTTGCATTGATTGCTCTTGTATATTAAGAGAACCGTCAATTTCTTTAAAGTGCTGCAGAAAACAACCAGTTTGGATATAATAAATTGTAGATAATTATTTTGATAAGAAAATCAAGTGAAACCAATTGGGTTTTAAACTTACGATATATTAGTTGATATCTGGAGGTTTTGGAATTTTTTGAATAGTGTGGAGTGGGTTTTGTAATTTTCAAAGTTAGCGAATAGGTTGGGAAGGCTTGTTTGAAATTCTGTTTTATCCTAAAGTCACAATTAATTAAGTTATGACCGGAACCCATGTCTTGGGTGATTTTAAACCTTGAAGAACATGAACTTAGGTAATATTTAAGAGTAACGGTGAGTTGGGTTGAGCCGTGTTAGTGCGCTTTAGTTGAGGTTACTTAGTTCTTATTTTTTAGTATTTTTAAATTAGTTGTGACGCGTAGTTTTTATACTTGGTTCAGGGCACTAGTTGAACTTTTACACTCTATTCGATTCAAGGAATATATTATTTCGTTTTCAGGTGAGTAGTTTCATGCTACATATTTTTATAAATGTTCCCTTACCCTGAACTGTTGGAAAATTAAATTGTTGTTTCATGAGTAAACTGTTTTGATAAATTATTATATTATCAATTGAATCAAATTATTTCTGAAACATGTGTGAACTTGGCATACTGTAAACTATTTGTTTTGGTCTCATGTTTATAATGATGAACTACCATATTTTGCGAAACTGATGTGTATTGATTATTGGGACCATGTGTGTATTTAGTCCAGGGAAATTATTCCACTGTGTGTGGTGACTCTGGCCACTAGGGAACAGATCCGGGTTGGGCCGTGATGACTCTAGTGCTCAACGATTGTAAGGAAAAGACCTAGAAAAACAACTAGGTGACCTTCAATCGGATCGTCTTTGGTTGGCCAAACACTCAAACACACCTCCCGTGGCCGACCTCCATAGATCTATATATGTATATATATATATATATATAGTAAATGTGTGGCAGATTATTTGTTTTTATTGGTACCCAGAAAAGTATTTGTGTTCATGTTATAATCTGTTTTAAGTGAAAAATGTCGTTTATCATGTTCTTGCGAGACATGAGTATTTTAAGTGTTGAATTGTGGAACCTTCTTTTTGAAACATGTTGTATTTACCAAACTGTATGCCAATCTAGTTTCTGTGATATATATCTTATTTTGGAATTGAACCCTGTTTTCAAAACTGTATTTACTATCCATGTTGCTACTCACTGAGCTATCAGCTGACTTAGTTGTTTACCATTTCCAGGTGTTAGAAGGACTTAGAGTGGACTCATGGCGTAGCGGGAACTCAATTGCATGGACCTCTAGGGCATTTATTTAATTTGTTTTAGGTTGCTTGTCGAGTTTTGTGCATACATTGTGGTTGAGTTTTATTTAGAATTATTTTATGTTGTGGGCGGTTTGTGTCCCATTTAGTATATATATATTTTTAGGAAGTTGGTTATGACTTGTTTTTCAATTGTGGCATGTCACTGGATTGAGTTTTGATTTATTTATTTCTGGGCTATCATCACATTTATTCTTTGTGGTTTTGGGTTCATGTTTAGGCTTACGTATGCCTTGGGCTAAGTCCCTGTGGGCCACGGCCGGTCATGCCCAGATTTGGGGTGTGACAATCTTGATTTGCAACTACAACTAAGTATTAGTTCAAGAAACAAAATTCAATAGTTGATCTTCATTTGCAAGTATACTTCCTAACGTTATCAAAAACCAATCTGCAAAGAAAACAAACAAAGAAAACATTAATATATTATCAATTACATCTAAACTCATATAAATAATTTTATTTTATAAACCAATTTAGTAGAAATGCATCTAACAAATCAAAACTTCAAAGAGTTAAGGTGATCCTTGATGATAAAGCAACACAGATAACATAAGATGCCAAAGATTGCAAGAATACCATATATCACTATCACTAATGGTAGAATATATATATATATAATAGCTCCAAACTATAACGTAGCATTGAGGTACATTTGATTCACGACAATGGGCTATATTCATTCATTTGGTCACTCGCATAATAATAATGCAGAAGCACTTGCCTCTGGAGGCTCAATTAAATTAATAAATAAAGCGAAAATGAAAACATAATTTTCCAGTGGAACAAAATGAGGCAAATCAAAAGACCAGCATTTACATACTTGCCAAAGTACAACTTTTTGATAACGTATGCACAGAGTAATCCAATCTGCAAGAACAAGTAAAATGGCTTACAGATTTGCACAAATATTTTCTTTTTGTCAGCAAGAGACAACTCATAAGCAGTATACATTAAGTTTTGAGTGGAAGCAGCAGAAGCCATGACAGCTTTAAGAGCACATCTATGAGGCCCAAAGAAAACTTTTTCCTGGGGCGTATGCAGTCACAAACCACTCTAATAAGCTAAGAGTGTGTTCTCTGTCATATCAAAGTCTCTGTTATATCAACATCAATTGCTTTCTAGCAACTACTTCAAACCCTGCACTCAAGAGGTTTCAGAAGCAAATCCAAAACAAATTTACCTTGACTTTCATTTATCTGCTGCGCCTGGGTGACAAATCAGCAGACCTAGATCTAGATCCAGAAGGTGATCTTAAAGCTCGTCCAGGTGAAGAAGTCCTCCAGTGAGCTCATGCTTCATCAGACTCGTAGAAAGCTTTCCCACAAAGTTGTATCTAATAAATTAACATGCAACAAACCTAAAAGGAAAAGCTATAAAAAGAAATGCACATGAACATCAATTCCAGACAGTTTCAAATCCCCAAAATGAAAAGAGGTAAAAAAAACAAAAAAAATCCAAACCAAACGTCCACCAAGAGTCCAAGGATCACCCTGCCCCAAAATCTGGATCCTCTCCAGCACTTATTTTGTCTAGCCATCATCAAACACTTGATCCAAAGGCTACAATTCAAGAGATAGTCATTATCATATTTTGTGGCTTTTGGATCAAATGATTGCTGGACCAAGAGTCCCCAGACACAGGTAATATACTTCATCACCCTGCCTCAAAATAGTAGGTCCAAACAAGAGAGCATACTTGAATTGAAGTCAACCCTAATAGAACCTCACATACATCATAAATGCTTAATTTGACCAGCACTCATTATCACTACCAGATAATAGAGAAAAACACTGCCCTTAAGAGAAAAAAGATTTTTTTTTCTTTTTTTCTTTGCGGGAAGGAAGATAGAGGACAGGACTAGGCTTGCGGCCAGGCTGGGTGGTTGATGCACATCATAGAACTAGGAAGGAGAACCAAGGTGCCCTATAGAAGAAAACTGTGGATTTCACTATTTACAATGATGTCACAATCCATTATAGAAATCATGATTTCTATCAGGAATCCTACATAACTTGAGGATTTTCAAACATGTCTCTATAAAATTAAAAAAAAATCCAATCCTTCAATTAGTAAAATTGTACCATTGATAGAACTATATGGTATAGTTGTACTTTCACTCACTCCTTATACCCATTGCCATTTGGATTTTGGTCAGCATCGTTCTCATAACCTGGAGAATATGACCTGCGACCGCGGTCACTATATCGCTCTTTTGGGGGTTCTCTTGATGATCATGGGTGTTCTGCATGCCTTGCACTTGGGGAGATAGAGTAGTCAACTCGACGTTTTGGCGCAGGAGAATAAGACCTTACATCAATAAAATGCAAGCTTGTTCACCTAATTTAATAGCATTCAAATGAGATATCAGTAGCTTGTAACCATAGGAACTTACCTTGAACGATGACGACTTCGAGAACCAGAATGGTAACGAGGAGAAGGAGAACGTGATACTGAATGAGACCGAGATCGTCCTAAAGCATATCAGATACAGAACAAAAAAAAAATTTAAAAAAAAAGGAAAAATAAGAAAAGAAAAGAAAATAGGTATTGCTTATCACAGCCAAGATAAATTAAAACGAACTACCCAAAAATAATGTCACTAAACATAAAAGTTCAAATTTATCAAGAACATAAACTTTACATTTCCTAATTATTTGATGACAGAAACTATTACTTTAATCCAAATTACTTCAATTGAGAGGCTGGGACTCTTCAAAGTTACACTACAATATTTTACCTTCATATCCTAAGTCTCAACTTCAAAGCTTACTCATACAACAACAGAAGTCTAACCAATCTAATTTTCTGACTCACCCACATCAACAGGCCAGAAGGTGACAGGAAACTCCAAACTTAAAACTGTTAGTGTACTGCAAACTCACCAGCTGAATTACTAGACATCTTCAGAAAAATGATACTCCAGGTCCTTATATAGGAGATATTACAAACATCATTATAACCCATTATATGCCACTTACATATTATATATTACCACTATCTACCACTATCATATTATATACATGCCACTATCTACCACCTACACCACTATCATATTCTATACATGCCACTATCTACCACCAACACCACTATCATATTCTATACATGCCACTATCTACCACCAACACCACTATCATATTAACACAAATTTCCAGCAGTTTGCATATGAGCGCAATCACATATAGCAAAAGATCACCAACCAAAAATAACATATAGCAATACAACAACGCCATTACTCATTTTACCTGTCTCCTGATATATACAAGTATCAGCTTCAGGGCACTTATACACTGAAGTGGAAACAAAATATACATAAAAGTAGCTAGAATCCAAGCTTAGTGGCTGACCTTTTCCTCTAAATTCAAGAATGACAGGCAACTTCTAAAGATGCAATTGACTTGAAAAATCTTCACATTGCTTGTAAATATATGAGGCATTTGAAATCAACCATGTCGCAAAGTTAAAATCTTCTTATGTAGTCTTCAATTGTTCAACAACCAACCTTCTTCCTCATCAAACTTCTATTGATTGTGTAGTCATATAATTTCCCTTCATAAAGGAACATTCTTCAATTGGAACATTACTCTAACACCCTTGGGGGACCAATAATGTTCAGGAATGTTAAACAGTAGGGCTTCATCAAATATGGGGCTTGGGCTTGTTTTAACTTCAAACCAACAGACCCCCTGACAAACCAGTTCAAAACATAAATAACCATGAAAAGAGAAGGATAAAAACCTTTATAAATAGTTCAACAAAAACAAAACAAAAATCAACAAACTGTTCAATACCTAATGTTTTAATATCCTACTTACTACAAGGAGGATACTAATAAGAAACTGAAGTAGACACCAAAAAAAAAAAGAAGAGGTCTACAAGATTAGAACTTTGAAACTTGGCGTGTACCATGTCCATGCTTCTTAGCCTAGTACAGTTTGTCCATAAATGAATCAACAAAGATGTAATGATATGAAAATTTGAATTTAGCTAAAGCAACAATGGAAACATACATGGTTTTCTCAATTATTGGTAGGAACAACTCACCCTGTGTAATAGTTCTTTGGAATATAAACATCCCTAACTACTCCAAATCTTTCAAATGGAACTCGAAGTTCTTCTGGTCTACAAACACCAATAAAGATTTATGTGACAAGCAGTAACGCCCCACTACTTGCTGGCCCAAATAACTTGTGGGTCGACCAACAATACCCAAAAGCTTAAGTCCAAGTTATTTAGTAGCAAAGTAGTGGTGGTTTATATGCCCAAGATCACCCATGCAAACTTCCGATGTGGGACAGGGTGTTACACAAGCATATAGAAAACTCAACAAGAACAGGGGAAAGACTGTGGTTTTAAATAACAGCAATGGGGTACGTATTGATATCAGATATACAATCATATATTAGCCAATATCAGATAATACTGGCCAATAAATCAATGAAGCGCAACTACTTCAAACCCTGTACTTATGGCTTGTTACTGCAGTTAGTACTGTGATTTTCTCTTTACTCCACTATATACGAAGGCAATGCTGTTTGAATCTTGTATGCTTGGACTTACGACTCTTGCAGGTCTCCTTAGGCTGTGGGTGCTTGTTGGTTGGAGCTGCTACTTATTTCTTGTAATGAGCTTCTTTGCAGGTCTTGCTGGTACCTCTTCAGGGATACCAAAGCAGCAGCCAAAAACAACACCACGGCAGCCAAACAGCAGGCCAAACCAACCATAGCAGCAGCCAAGCAACCCCACCAAAGACAGGACATCTAAAAATAAGTAGAAGGACCAACTAAAGACCTATTTTCCTACATCCAACAGTTAGCACATCCAGGAAATCAAGGCAAATGGGTAGCAGCAAATAAGCAGCTTGAACTAGTAGTGCCATGGACATGGATTACCTAATGGAAGATGGGCTATGAACATGCCTAACAGAAGCAGAAATTAACAAACTAAACCCACGTGCAGCTCACATGCATTCATGGGTTCTTATATGGTTGGAACTTGAAACACACAGCAATAAAGGTTCAATTATCACTGATATATTGTAGTTGATATACTCCCCCCCCCCCTTTTTTCTTTCTTCTTTATTTTCCTGTGAAAATGTTCTAACACAATCCAAAGTATTGACAAATAAACAGTACATCATTTAGAGTGCTAGCCTAGCATTATCACCTAATAAAGCCATTATGTATATATATTTTTATGACCGATGACCGGACTAGTTTACACGCACCTCAAATAATATCATGAGAAGTACCTAACTTGAGCTAATCACATTGTGGTTGTAGAATTCAGTTCTTATCAGTTGTGTAGAACATGTTTGGATCCTCTAGAGTCCACACTCTACAATTTCCGTAGAGTAGTTCAAAACAACATCATTTCACTTGAACGGCCAAAAAGAAAAAAGAAAAAAGAGGAGACAGAGGAAGACCAAGAAGAAAATGAGCAGAGATAAAGACTGGAGAAAGCTCTGCATTCAAATTGAAATGAATCTCTCAAACTTATCCTAAAGAAACATATATATCATGGAATGGGCACAGAACAACACATTATTCAGTTATTTATTTTTATTTTTAAATTATTCAATCATTCCATCTTCTTATTCTAGAAAATAGATCTCTTTTAATCTTTTCTCTGTTCATCTTCACATACAGCTTTCCAATTAAGCTCCATTCCAGAAAACGTAATATGTAATGGGTACAAAACTATATCAACAATTTGAAAAAAAAAAAAATACACAATTTGAAAAAAATAAAAAAATAAAGATAAGATGCCCGCAGCCATCTAAAATAAAGGCAAGAAATAATGGTAGTAGCAGAGCATCAGGCATGTAAAAGGATCCTTAAATTGCCAGGCATGGTATCCAAGAAGAATCAGGAGGATGATCACAGAAGCAAAGGAATCGATCAATATCATAATGTAAGTAATCAAATTTTTTTTTTTAATAACCTAAGTAGAAAAACCTATAAAATAAACAGATATTAAACAAACATTCAAATATAGAGAGGAGTTGAACCCTAATTTTATTAAAAATACAGACAAACAATCCAAATAATATAAAATATTCACATTTAGTCAAGGGCTTTTACTAAATTCAAACTGTTAATTATAATCAATATGACATTCATTCTCAAGTTTATAACATAAACAAGCAAAAGACATTGAGGATGGCCAAGTTTACAATTTACACATTCACAATTTATTGAAGAGAAACCTTGCTGGAAAGAATAAAATACAGCATTAATTCTGAAAATTAATTTCGAAAATTAGGGAAAACATTAGTTTTGAAAATTAGGAAAAACAGAGATAGAAAAATAGAAAAATTGCGTGAGAGAGAGAGAGGGGGAGAGAGAGAAGAGGACCCATACCTGATGGAAGAGAACACACAGCAGTAAAGGAGATACGACGTCTGTGGCGACACTGAAGGAGGAGAACAGGGACGGCGCTGGAGAAGAACTGTCACGACCCCAAACCGCCCCTAGTAGTTTGGTGCCGTGATGGCCAGTAATTCGTCATTACCGAAGGCCAACTTCCAAAATCTACACACAATCAGAGTACAGATATAGGGGGCTCACAAGTGCGGAAGCAATAATCTAAAATACAAGTAGTCCATAAGAGCAGTGCATAAGTCAAATGAAATGGCATACATCTTTACATAGCTTTACAACTTGAATACAAATAGAAATGAAGTACACAATACATATTACATCTTAACAAAAGGGCTCTCAAGCCGACATGTTCAAATACAAAAGCTTCAAAAATTGCCGACGTAAACATTGCCGACATAACATGCATCTAAAACATCTTGCAAAATGCACATCTCGGCGAAGCCGACTTCTTGCTTGATACCTACATATATACATAGGGAGGGTGAGCTTGGATACTCAGTGAATGGTACAAGTAATAAAGGGGTTAAATGAATGATTCCCGAGGTCTTTCAAAACAGTACATAATATATCTTGTCAAAACCATACATATCATAGCTTGTACAAAACATGAGATAAATCTTGTTCATCAAACTCGATCTTGCAAAACTTACATACGTAACATGCGTCAAATCTTATAACATAACCTCGGCGTAACCTTCCAGCACGAGGGACTTGTGTTACTTAGGCCCGTAGCCCGCTTTAACATCATGGAGCTCGTGTTACTTAGGCCCGTAGCCCGCTTTAACATCATGGAGCTCCTGTTACTTAGGCCCGTAGCCCGCTTTAACATCATGGTCTTTCCAAGAAAGGACCGTATCTTTTTATACTTGGTACTGCGAAAGTTTAGAGTCCTCCAGCACAAGGGACTATCCGAGAGGGTCATCAAAACGAAGCTTACTTGATAACTTGTCATTCAATACAAAGCTTATACTTGATAACTTGTCATTCAAAACAAAGCTTATACTTGATACATAAAATAGGGATATCATTCATGCTTAACAAATACTTTTATCGAAATGAGGCAAAGCTTTATCAAAACTTTAAGAACATAACTTTATTAAAAATACTACTCACATTAGTTCTTGGGACGTCGGGGTCAAGGCAAAGGTCCAAGTCCTACAAACACATGGCAAGCATACTGAACATACTTCTCAAAACAAGTCTCACATGCATGCAAATGATCTCGGGAAAACATGCTAGAAGTCAAAACACTGTTTTACATGTCAGGGAGACATGCTGGGTACCAACTGGGTCTTTGCCGAGGTCCCACACCTCCCGGCCGAGGTGTGCCTACCTAGGCTTCGGCATGCGGCTGCACACCAGGGTGTACACAAAACAAACCAAGGTGTAAGTGGTCATGCAAAGTAAGCCAAGGTGAGATACGATGCTTGGCCTAAGTGTGAGGTCTAGGTGAGAGTGATCTCGGCGACTACACCTCGGGAAGTGAAGTCTGGAGATCTGGGTTTCCACCCGTGAAGAACAGGAAGAACATGAACATGAAGATCATGAAGAACATGGATGCTAAAATCATAACCTCTTTGTTACAAAATCTGGGATTTCATGCTATGAGTTCAAAAACATGGACCTGGGTACCCATACTTAAAAATCATGCGAAAACAAACACAAAAACATGGATCTAGGCATGAGCCTTCGGATCAAAACATGACTTTTCTTGAAGAACACATGAATGCCATTTTCTCTTTCTAAAACCGAACTTCAAAGCAATGCATGGCTTACAAATCATATTCAATCATGCAATGCAATAACATAAACATAAAGAATGACAAGAGCGGATCAAGAATCTAACCTTAGAACACGAATCTAACGGTTCGATCTCTAGGGATCAAGCTTAGAAATCCACTCTCTCTCAAGAACTCTTCTTCCTCTCCTAGAGCTTCTCTCTCCTCTTCAAAACAAAGATACAACAAATGATGGGTTCTCTCTCTCTATCGGCTGACTTAACTCTCAGCTCGGACACGTGGCAACGGCCGATTGGTTCTCTTCAAAAAGGTGATAGATTGACAAGACAAGGCAATGACAAAGCGTATCTAACAAGTTACTCGGAATGGCACTTCAGCAAGTGGTGACATCGGCTAAGGACAAGGCTTCGGCAACTAAGGTGACAATGACCTCGGCTAGGAAGGACAACACTTGACTAAGCTGTGCCACACCTCGGTCTAGGTCATACCACTCCAGGACAAGGTCGCTCAGGTGCAAAGGTAACATCTCGGCCTAGATAATACACATCTCGGCCTTGGTGATGCACACCTCGGCCTAGACAATGACATCTCGGCCAATATGTCAAAGCAAAGGTGGAGGTCAAACGAAGGGGTTCCAAGATACTTCTAGACTGAAGATGACCTCGGCTTGGAATGATCTAGGCTTAACATAACCTAGGCTTGAGACACCAAGGAAGGAAACAAGCATGCACATAACACTTATGCAATTCACATAGTCACAAAACAAGGCAGGTACCTTACTTAGCCAAAACAAGTCAAAGTCTGCAAATGCAAGCTTAACAAGACAAAATCATGCAAATGTACATGAACATGACTAAGACATGAATGTGGGTTATTACAAGAACACACAGCACTCGTGTTTTGAGAGGGAGAGTGAGAGGGGGAGAGATAGAGATTGATAAGAAAACTGATTCGTCAATAAACAAAACACCCAGCAATTGTGTTTTGTTTTGAGAGGGAGAGACGGATAGAGATAGAGACTGATACCAAGACTGATCAAAAAAAAAAAAAAAAAAAAAAAAAACAACAACAACAACAACAAAAAAGGGAGGGAAAAATAATCTAGGAAAACTGATCCAAAAAAAAAAAGGAGGAAGGGAAAAATAATGTACTATTTTTTTATTACCGCTTAATATGTCAAAATTTTTCTTTCAAAATTAGTGACAAAATAATTTTCTCATTAAAAAGCCTACAAATATTAAAAATTATTAGTGACGAAAATATATTTCTCACCAAATGGTCTTAAAATATTTAAAATCAAGTTTTTCAAAATAAAAAATAAAAATTAGATTATTGGTGACGCAAATATATTCCTCGTTAATAATTTTTTAATTGTTGAAAAAAAAATTTCTCACCAAAAGTGTCGAAATTTTGGCACCATAAAAAAAAAATAGTGGGAAAAATTTAGGTGACGAAACTTATTTTTTTTCTCACCTAAAAGTAAGTATTTATTGATGGAAATAGATTTCGTCACCTATTATTTTTATTTTTTTATTATACGTGACAAAATTTATAATTCCTCATGGATTATTCTTATTTAGTGACGAAATTTGTTTTCTTCACTAATTTTCGTCACCATACCAAAACAGAGAATAAAAGAAAGAGACACCAGAAAAAGAGCAAAGAGAAATCACGTACCAAATCACCGAGCAAAGAAGATATGGCGATTACCGGCAAGGCTACTAGTGGCAGCGACGATCGGCAAGGCTAATAGAGGCGACGATGGCGATCGGCGTGGTGGAGGAGCAAGAGCTAAGACAAATTAATACCCTATTTTGAGAGAGAGAGAAAGAGAGAGAGGATAAACAGAAAAAGGGTTAAAAAAATTAATAACCCTTTTTTTCTTATTGCCGCTCAATATATCAAAAAATTTCTACCGAAATTGGTGACAATATTATTTCCTCACCAAAAGATATCAAAAATATTAAAATATTTTGGTGACAAAAATATATTCCTCACAAATAATTTTATAATTAGTGACAAATTTTTTTTCTCACCAAAAGTCCCAAACTTTTGGCTCCACCCAAAAAAAATAGCGGGAAATTTTTTTGTGATGAAATTTAATTTTTTCTCACTTAAAATGAAATATTTATTGACGAAATTTTTTTTTGTCACCTATCATTTTTATTTTTTTATTATATGTGACAAAATTTATCAATTCCTCACGAATTATTTTTATTTAGTGACGAATTTTATTTTCTTCACTAGTTTTTGTCACCATAGGTTACTTTTGTTGTAGTGGCACTAGAAAAACTAGAATAATTCTTTATGTTGGGGATAGAGTACTAACATCAGAGGGGAGGAGAGTTGAGCAAGGGACAAAAATGGCGACCGACTCTGCAAGAAGGCTATTTCAGAGGTCAACATCGTCCGCTAAAGCCTTCCTGTGTCGCAAAAGTCGAACCCAATTGCCATCTAACCTCGGTGGACTCGCACCCTTCTCAAATTCTGCTCCTCCCTCACGCGTCTCTCGCCGCCACCGTTCCTTCTTCTCCACCAGGTACACATTTGTATATGTGAATGGGGTGGTTGTTTTTTGAAGAGGGTCTTTGGTAATTATGTGACTGATCATAGATTTGGGGCTGTCAATGGTCAATGTAGTAGGTTGCCAGTGGAGTTGGGTTGTGGAGAGTCATTGATGCCGCCTCACTCTGCTACTGCTTCGTCCTTGCTCAATTATGTGTTGTCTTCAAAGGTTGGCCAATGGGGTTGTCTCTGTGAAGGTACTAATTAATTACCAAAAGTCTTTCCCATTTTGTTTATTTCTCTGAGTTGTTCAATTCATATTGAAGAATGTTTATGGTCGTTGGTCATACTATTTGTGTTGCCATTTGTTTTTAGAAAGTGGGGGTTTATGAATAATAATCTCTTGTTATAAATGGTTTTGCACTTGTTGACATTGATGAAACTGGATATGGAACCAAATTGCATTCGCTTCTATTTGAACTTAATGTTTATCGTTCAAACAAACTCAAGATAGAACCTTAAAAGGACATTATATTTTTTGGTGGGTTATGTAAGGGCATGCATTTATTAATTTCATATGTATATATATGTATAGCTTGTGGTTAGCAATAATAAGAAGAATACAGAGAAGGTAAGATTTCAATGGTAATTTTAATTTTCTATTAAAATTATTGTAATTTCTTGACTTAGGTGAGGATTATATATGCCATAGACATGTTGCATCAGTATTCATTTGATGCCCAATTTGTGGGACCACAAAATGTTGTAACTTGATGATGATTTTTATTTGAATATTGTTGTGGCAACACTGAAGCTTTTGTCATTTGATTAGAAGAAACAAAGGCATATAAAACTTGAACATTCTTGAACTGAATGTTATCCATGTATGTGAATCTGCTTTATTTTCAAGCAATGGAATTAGCACCGGCCTAACCTATCAAATCAATACCTTGGGCCAGTTCAATAATAGTCTGATCATTTAACATGTTGCAGGAACAAATTGATCGTATCTTCTATTATCTATCAGAGGCTTCTCCATAAATTGAGCTTGGTTTGTTGTCAATTAAAGGTCTAGATTTGTTCATCATAGACCTGTTCAACATTGGCCCTGATTTTTGGTTGGATTCAAATTTGAATTTGTATGTGATGGCAAATCTCAATTTGATAAGGTTACACACATTCTAAAAGAAAAAATATGTTAAAGACCCTTGAGAAGTCTTGCCTAATTTGACATACATTGGTACAACATGCTACAAATCAACTTACTTATTTATTTGGGAGAGATACAAATCAATAGCTTTTTTATTTTTATTTTTTCTTTATATGTATTTAGTGCTTCTTGGTATGTGTTAAAATATTCTTGTTTGTGCTTCTTCAAGTTTTAAGTACTGTTTATAAGTATTGGGTACAAATTCTTCAATTTGTGTTTATTTTGGTGAATCTGATTGCAGTTTATGTTCTGATGCAGGCATGTAGACCAGTGAAGACTACAACTTTAATGCTAAGACATGATTTTTGAATATATGTTAGTTTGTGGTTAATATTAAGACATGATTTTTTGATATATGTTAGTTTGTGGTTAATGTTAAAACATGATTTTTGGATTTTGGATATGTTAATTTTATGGGTAATGGTGATTGGATATTAATTGAATGAGAAAGTGAATTAATGCTTCATTACAGCTATTTGAATGGAAGTTATTATTTTATATTAGTGCTATTATAGATATTTTTTTAGTTCAATCAAATAAAATTAGCACAATTTCAAAAAAAAAAAAAGGATATGACGGCGTTTCTATAAACGCCTCTTAAACCCTACATACTAACGGTCATATTTTTAAAAAAAGATATGACGGCGTTTTTCCAAAATGTTGCTAAATATCGTCAGTGACGTCAGCGTGTGTTTAGGAGGACATTTGGCGGCGTTTTTATACTAATATCACGACGTTTTTAAAACGTCATAAAGCTAAAGCGACGGCCGCGTCCTCGGCGTTTGGTGCTAAGCATCACAAAAAGAATTGGCGGTGTTTTGACACTTTTAGCGGCGTTTTTTAAACGCCACTAAAAGTTGAATTTCCTGCAGTGTTTACTAGACCACTGGTAACGACTCTCACAATTTTTCGTAACATTTTTATTAATGTGTTATTATAGCTTATTAAATCAAGTTTGGCATTGAGTTACAATATGAATTCAATTGTATTGGTTAGCAAGGGATCCTCTGATCTCCCCTCTTCTTTGTACTAACGCACTTTTCTATTATACGATTATATAATCGAGTCAAAGACATTCTCCGTGTGGTAAAAAATAAAAATAAAAAGATCACACAAACAAAGGTATGAGGTTATTAGGTTATCTTCAGATGAAGTGCTATTTATTTAAAAATAAAAAGATTCTAAGATCCCATAAATCAATCATAAAACTATAATTTTTTCACATATTTTGTGGATCTCACACCTAGGTACAATAGGTTGTATTTAATTCTGTAATTAATTTATGTACAAATAGAAAAACTATTTATGAGTAAGGCTAGAGACACTAAGAGATTTATCAGTATTTCTATTAAATGTGTTATATGTATGTGGGTCCCACATAGGTGTGAACCCTCCACCATTATAAGACAAAGAAATGTTAGTAATAAATTTTTTGAGATCCTTAACAATTTTCATCTTATTATTACGGTGTAGGTGTTGTGGCCGATTAAATTAAATCACCAAAGAATGAATTCTGATATCTTGTAAAAAAATTTAAAAACATAAAATTCAAAACCAAATGATAATGAGTGAACAAAATAAATGGAACAGACCATGCGAAAGGTATGTTCAGGTATGATTTATTTCCCTCCTTGGCTTACCAGTTCCAAATTGTTCAACATATGACAATACTCACTAACATTACATCTTGGCCCTATAATTGGTTCCATGTTTTAAAATGGATAATAACAGGCCATGTTGATTAAGAACATTAATGTGTCCAAAAAGATAATAACACATGATATATATGCCAAGCACATATGACACAAAAAAATAAAAAATAAAATACCCTGCGTTGATTGCGATCATCTACTAGCATAGTTTGCATTTGAGCTAGTAATTTATTTGTCAAGATCAAAATCATCATAAATTGTAATGGCATTACGTAATAATTTTCTAGATGGAATCTTTATAATGAATCAATTGCTTCTCATTTTTTCCTTTTTAATTTTTAAAACTTCCCAAGTCAAGACAAGTTTGAATACATATTCTGTCTAAAAAATATATTATATGAGATGAGAAAAATAGACTTAGATTGAGAGTTATCTTAAGAGCACCCTAGATCTAATTTTGATACAAAATATTTGGAGATGTTCAATCCCAAAACCAATCGGTAATAATAGATGGAAAGACCTCTGAACCAAGTTTAGATGGTTCGAAGAAAACAATGTGCAACAAGCTTTTCCTAAAACTGATTAGATTGACTTCACACAAATTTCAAGTTTTATTATTATTTTTTGAATAAACTAATGTGACATGGTCTAACAAAATAACAACACTTTAGTATTTGAAATGCACATTAATTTCAAAGAAAAGTCTGTTTACAAAGGCATTGGACAATCAGCAATTCATTTAGGGAAAAAAAAAATGAACATAAAGTTCTCAACTTTTGGGTAATTAATACAACATGCAATTGCATCATCCTGGGACTTTCATTCCAAACATGGAACCTACATCAACCACCAGAACCTTTTTATTTTATTTTCTTTTTTTTAGTAACAATCTTCTCTGGATTTTACTCATATAGCATTGGGTCAGATAACCTCGGCGTTGGGATTGCAACAAGAGGTACCTTCTTCTTCAACACAATACCAAACTTCTCTTCCAAATCCAATTTCTCTCCTTCAGGCAATTTCCAATCAAAAGAGTGCACAAGCGAAGCAAGCGAAAACATGAACATCCTCTCCGCCATTGCAGTCCCTGCACAAATTCTTCTCCCGGACCCAAATGGGAAATAATTGAAGTCATTCCCACTATAATCCCACTTAGAATCCCCCAAAAACCGCTCTGGATCAAACTCCAATGGGTTTGTCCAAATTGAAGGGTCTCTATGCACAGCCCACACATTAACAAAAACACGAGCACCTTTGGGAATAGTGTAGCCTCCGACAATGCAGGACTCAGTGGGGCAGTGAGGCACCAAGAGCGGCAGGGCGGGGTGGAGGCGCAGAGTCTCTTTCATCACCGCGTATAAGTAGGGTAATTTATGAATGTGCGATTCTTCCACTATGTTGTCTTTGCCAACTACTGTCTCAACTTCTTGTTGGGCTTTTCTCAGAACTTGTGACTTGTTCATCATCTCGGCCAAGGCAAACTCAACTGTGTTTGAGGTTGTGTCTGTTCCTCCGACAACCATGTCCTGTCCAAAAAAACATACCACATTTCAAAAATATACTAAATTTAGAACAATTGTGACAATCATGTCGTTCATGTCTGAACTGAATTGATGATTACTTTCAATATAATAACAATACAATTTTTTTTTTTTTTAAAAAAAATGAAAAAGAAAAAAAGACGCACATAATGTGCATTCATTTTGGATGGAGTTCATAGTCTGCCAAGATGAATACAATGCTAACAACACTTTATTATATTGTTTTAAAAGATTTTGCATTTGTGTTTCAATGATAAACATGTGAACTTAGGCAGAAACATTTACAACTACTTTTCTGCTCACAATTAATTTAAAATTTCAACAACACACCAATAAACTATAGTTTCTCACACTGATGATGGACTCTGTAAGATAAATTGATAGAGAGAGAGAAAATAAATTGTGTATATATTGATTGATATTGAATGTTGTTGATTGATATATTACAAGATTGTTGTATATAGATTTTGTATATTACAAGCTATTATATAGGAGAGGTGTGAGGTAGGTGAGTGGTGGTAGTGGATGGTAGTGGAGGTGGTGGGTGGTAGTGGAGATGGTAAGTGTGTTAGGTTTAGTGGAGTGGATGTAGTGGGTTAGGTTAGTGGGTTAGGTTTAGTGTACATTAACAGACTCCATTCCATCATCATATGTTATGGGATTGGTGTATCTAAACTTATCTTTGCTTAAAACTTATGTTTGAATTTTTCTATGCCTACACTATTTTCTATTCATTTTCTATCGGCTACCCACAATGACATCGAGACGTATATCATAATTCTGAGTAGATAGTAAAAAAAAATCATAAAAAATAAAGGGTCTAAATTTTATTCTCTATATTTCTTTTGACAATAATAGAATAATGACACGTCATTGTAGTTAAATAAATGAAATTAAACTGTATTGCACATAATCATTCACTATATATATGGGTTAATTACATTTTATCCCTTGTGATTTAACTCAAAAACACATTACCCCCTTCAAGTTTAAAAATATACACAAACTCCTCATGATTTGGAGTAAAATGTAAAACTAACAGAAATTGTTACAAATAACAATGTGTGTAACTCAACATTGGAGGTGTTTGGTGGAGCTTTTTTGAGCCAACTTATGCCTTCTAGTTTTTAAAAAAGTTATTTCGGACTGTTTGCTTAAACTTATTTCAAACAGCTTCTGATTCTAACAACTTATTTTTAGTCAAAAAAGCTGATTCTGAGAAACTGCTCACCCCTTGCTTCTGATTATCAGTTTCTGCTGTGAACATGTTAATTTACGGTTATACTCTTAAATTTTTTTATTTTTTATTTTTTATTTTTTTAAAAATAGAAAAAAACCCAAATGGACTATAAAATATTATTATTATTTTTTATGAGAAATGTAGACAAATAGTGAATAATAAAAAATAAAAATTAATTGAAAAAGTTACTTCACAGCTTATTTAACAAACATTACTCAGCAACTTAAATCTATAATCCAACAGTTATACCAAACAGATTAACAGCTTCTGATTAAAGTCATAATCTATAATCTGTTAAGCTATAATCTATAATCTGTTTTAACAGCTATACCAAACAGCACGCGTGGTAACAATGTTTAGGATATAATTTGCAATCAACATTATTGTAATGCCCTCATCTCCTTGTTATCTCACCAACAACTTATTATTTATTACCCATCATCATGAAGAACCCAACCCAGAACCACCATTGCTCTTAACACCACCGCCACACAACCGTTGGCCACATCCCCTCTCATCGAAGCACTACTGTCATCACTTCTCATGATTTCCTTTTGATTTGGTAAAGGTCACTACAATTGCCGAAATTAGGACAATGAGTTTAATGTATTTCAGGCAGATTCTCAAAGTTGAATTGCCGAAATTCGAACAAGTTTGTGTCTGTTCGAACTTCCATCTTGAAGCCTCTAAATACCTCACTCATCCAGGAGTTGAATTGAATTTGAATTACCAAAAAAAATAATTTTGAAATTAGAATCGATTTAGAGTCAAATTCTTCGGAATTTTGCTCTGTTTTCAGGTTCCCACTTCTTCATTGTTCTTAGTATTGCATATATTGTCTGTAAGTTCTTAATTTTTGTTGTGTACAAATTATAATTTGTTAAATTATTTTTGAATCATTCAAATTTTCAGACCAAACAGAATACCTCCGCATCATCATATATTTCTAACAGTATTTTAGTCAAGGCTTCATAATGCAAATAGCAAAATAATTTGACAAAATTAATAGCATCAATAGGTTTACCGGAAGGAAAAAAAATTATATACACACACACAAATTTGTATATAAATATCTATATAATAAAACAAGATGATTTTTGAATTTGTCCTACACACATTTGTCCTACTAGGACATATGGACGGCTTAGATCTATTCAAATTATAAAACAATGGCTAAGATATATTTTTCAAAAAATATCCTACATATACATTTTCTATTTTTCCGCTTCTCTCTCTTACTTTTTCCTTTTCTCACACATCCTTCCATGATCTCATGATCTCTCTCTTTTCTTTTTATTTATTTTTTTTATTTTCTCCCATTTTTATTTTTTTCTCTATTCGTTTTTTTTTTTTTCTCTTTTTTGTTCACTTATTTTTATTCGTATTATATGTTAAAGTCTACGATCCCTGAATTAGGAGCTAGATTTTATTGTGTATAGTGGAGATTAAATTAATGAATTTTATAATCCACAAATTTAACGAATTTGAATAATTAACTATTATTTTTAAATATATTGAATACCTGATAAATTTCATAAATTTAGAACTTATATAAATCTTCAATATCTATATAATAAAGCATGATGGTTTTTGAATTTGTCTTACACGCATTTGTCCTACTAGGATATTGAACTGTTCAGATCTATTCAAATTATAAAACAACGGCTGAGATATATTTTTCAAAAAATATCCTACATGTACATTTTCTATTTTCTCGCTTCTCTCTCTTACTTTTTCCTTTTCTCACATATCTTTATATGGAATCAAGATCCCCTCCTTACATTTTCTACTTGCAAGCCTATTGGGCCCACTTTTAGGCTCAATTTTGATAATCCGAACCGGTCATAGTTTAAGACTTGTTCAGTATATCATACCTGTAAAAAATCAAGTTAATCGGATATTAGAAAACATGTGTTCGAAAAATTGTTTATTAAATTCTTTAAAAAAATAGTTTTTAGTTCAAGTTTTCCGAACACATGCTTTCTGATATCCGATCAACTTGATTTTTTACAGGTAAGATATACTGAACAAATCTTAAAATATGTACGGTTCGAATTATCAAAATTGGGCCTAAAAGTGGGCCCAATGGGCTTGCAAGTAGAAAATGCAAGGAGGGGATCCTGATTCCCTTATATAATCCCATGATCCCACCTTCCTTTCTCTTTTCTCTTTATTTTTTTTATTTTCTATCATTTTTATTTTTCTCTCTATTTGTTTTTTTTTTCTCCTTTTTGATCACTTATTTTTATTTTTATTATATGAAAAAGTCTGCAATCTCAGAATTAGGATCCAAATTTTGTTGTGTAGTGGAGGTTATTTTTAGTGCACAAATTAAATAAATTTGAACAATTAATTATTATTTTTAAATATATTGAATACTTGATATACTTCGTAAATTTAGATCTCATATAAATTTTCAACATGTATATAATAAAGCAAGATAATTTTTGAATTTGTCCTACTAGGACATTTGGACGACTCAGATCTATTCAAATTATAAAACAACGGCTGAGATATATTTTTCAAAAAATATCCTACATGTATATTTTTCTATTTTTGTACTTCTCTCTTACTTTTTCCTTTTCTCATCTATCCTTCTATGATCCCATGATCCTACATTCCTCTCTCTTTTCTTTTTATTATTTTTTTATTTTCTATCATTTTTATTTTTCTCTCTATTTTTTTTTCTCATTTTTGATCACTTATTTTTATTTATATTATATAAAAAAGTCTGCGATCCTAGAATTAGGAGCTAAATTTTACTGTGGGTAGTAGAGATTATATTAATTAATTTTTTAGTGCACAAATTAAATGAATTTGAACAATTAATTATTAATTTTAAATATATTGAATACATGATATACTTCGTAAATTTAGACCTCATATGAATCTTCAACATATTTTAATAAAGCAAGACGGTTTTTGAATCTTCAAAATATTTTTGTCCTATTAAGAAATATGGAAGGCTCAGATCTGTTCAAATTATAAAACGATAGCTGAGATTTATTTTCCAAAAAATGTTCTAAATATACATTTTCTACTTTCTTGCTTTTCGCTCTTATTTTTTCCTTTTCTCACACCCCTCCTTCCATAATCTCATGATTCCGCCTTTCTCTCTCTTTTTTTTTATTTTATTTTCTCCCGTTTTTATTTTTCTCTCTATTTGTTTTTTATTTTTTTTTTATTTTCTCCTTTTTGTTCAATATATTTTACACATATTTTTATATAATGTATGTATGCCCGTAATACACTAGGGCATTACGGACATACATACAATTTACATATGATTATATAAGTAAAAGCAGTATTGTATGTATGTTCGTGAAAATTATATATATACTAGGCACATTTATCTATTTAGCTATATATTATATAAGCAAAAACGCGTTTTGTGAGGAGTTTTGTGAGAATTTCAAAATTTTATAATAAATTTGAGATTTTATCAAATTAAAAAATAAATTTAAATAGTATTTGAATTACAATTATATTATAATCTTAATATTATTTATTGTGTTTTCAGACACTGTTTTTTCTTGTAGTGAACATATGCTAGTATATATATATATAACACAAGTTGGTGGTGATGGCTACTTTGGAGTGAATGTCTTGCGTGAGAAGAGAAACATTGTTAAAGGGAATGGATTGTTGTGAGAAGTAATTGGTGCCTTGTAATGACCGAGAAGATGATGTAGTGTTGTTGGGAGGGGTGGGTAGGTAAGTCCAATTTGAGAGAGAGAAAGTTATGATAGTAGTGGCATGGTAAGAAAATTGAAAATAAAAACGACGGTAATATTGACTTGGTGCAAAAATTATTAACAGAGTTAAATTGTGCACCTTACCTCAAAATACAAGGAGGTTACGTATATATTTTTAAACTTGAAAAGAGTAATGTGTTTTAAAATTAAATTATAAGGGTTAAAATGTAATTAATCCTATATATATTCAATTTATTTTGTAAACATTATATTTTAAATTATTTGTTTTCAAATATGACAATCATATATATTTACATAGATAGTGATTAAAAAGTAATTTTCAAAAAGATAGTAAGATAACAACAATTTTCTTCGATGAGTTGCCCATATGCAATCAATAATAATGGTGAATAGACATGTCAAAATAATTGAAGCTAGAGTAAAGGAAAAGGTTGGCTTGCGGACTGGAGACTGATCTTGTTGGGGGCTCGCCATCTCACTATAGGTTCTACACTTACTGTATCTCAAGCTTATCCACAAAAAAAATTCAGTAAATTATAATTATATTTTACTACTTGATATTTTAGAAATTATAATTCCATCCTTTGTGTTTAATAATCTCATTTCACAATTCTTTTTATATAAAAGACAATATAACTCTTAATAGAAAAATAGAAAAAATTACATTAAAAAAAAAAATAAAGCAAAGGAAAAGAAAAAAAAAAACAAAGATAAAACAAAGTAAGAAAAAAGAGAATAGATGAGTTCAATATTTTCATTCTATCTAAAATATTATAATGACAAGAAATTAATGTAATTTTTCAAATGTCAGAAAAAAAAGAATAGATGAGTTCAATATTTTCATTCTATCTAAATAATTATAATGACAAAATTTAATGTAATTTTTCAAATGTCAAAAGATGATATGTATCTAAACCGTCAAAAAATATAATAAAATAAAAATAGATAGTTTTAGTTTTTTTTTTTAATTATTAATAAAATTAGCTAATTAAGTGAAGTGATCTAAATACGACAAACTAAAAAATAAATTGATTAAACCATCAAAATAGGGCCATAGTGGACCCACCCACGGGCTTTGAAGAAAGAATCAACGAAATTTGTCCATAGTTCTGTATTTTTTATTATTGTTTCATTTCAGTTTTATAATTTTAATTAAGTTGATTTTGATTTTAGATTTATAATGTATCTCAATTTTGTTTAATTAATTATAATTGTTATTCTTTTCGTCTTAAAATATTAATTTTTTATTTTATTTTTTATTATTTTAAAATATTAATCTATTTTCAAAAATTAAAGAATAAAAATAATATAAATTTATATGTTGTCATTTTTTAAAATTTATTAATAACACAAAAAGTACCATTATGATCATTGATATTCTCAAAAAAAAAAAAATACTATTCAAAAATTAAAGAATAAAAATAATATAAATTTATATGTTGTCATTTTTTAAAATTTATTAATAACACAAAAAGTACCATTATGATCATTGATATTCTCAAAAAAAAAAAATACTATGAGAGGTTAATTTTGAAAAATTAATGTTTTTAAAATGTAATAATTATACTATTAAAAAAATTAAATTCTTCAAAATGAATTATTATTTTGAGCCGAAATGAGTAACATTTTTTAATAAAAAATACGTACAAAAATTATGTGCTCGTTTGGGATGTTCCATTAGGGTTAAAATAGTCATATAAGACAAAATAAATTATTTTAGTCAAATATGACAAAATGTCACATTCAATCTATAATCATTTTATTTTTTTTTTCACAAAAATTTAAAAAAATTAAAAAATTAATTTTAGACGAAACTTTTTATCTCCAAATTAAAATAATTAAAAAATTAAAAAATCAACTCACATTCTAAACGAACCCTATATATATTATGATTTTTAGAAATAATATTATAAGTTTATTCAAT
The DNA here is from genome assembly GCF_004153795.1 of Camellia sinensis. Lineage (NCBI taxonomy): Eukaryota > Viridiplantae > Streptophyta > Magnoliopsida > Ericales > Theaceae > Camellia > Camellia sinensis. Next base: position 2,245,755 of record NW_021025367.1, on the reverse strand, counting down.
TCCGTGAGTTTAACGTAACTAATTCAGCAAAAAAAAATTATAAAAAAATAAAAATAAACAATAATACATTATCAGATGAATCCAACTAACATAAAATTTAAAATTAATAATTAAAATTGAGTTAATTGAAAGTGACGAAAACATATCCGAAAACTAACATACCATTAGCAAGGCTTTGAGGTGGGTGATGGTGAGAGGCGTTTTGGCGTCTCCGTCGTCTTTCAGCTTCAACAAAAACTGCAAAAAATCGGCACTCTCCTCGGCGGTTCCACTTCCATGACCGTCCATTTTCAGCCTTTGATCAATTATATTCTCGAAAATCCGATCAAACCTCTTCGCCAACCCCTTCATCTGCTTCTGTACCCCCTGCAAATCAAACCGGGCCAAACCCGGAAAAAAGTCTGACAAATTGGGCTTCCCCAACAGCTCCGTCATCTCAGCCACCACCTGCCGGAACTCCGCCCCCATCTTCCCCCTCTCCTCCCCCTTCACCGTCCCTCCCCACAACATATTCGTTATCACATTCATCACCGTCAAAAACATCTGCTCCCCAACGTTGACCCGCGATCCGACCCGACTATAAAAGTACTGGATAGTCCGCCGGAGCTCACGGCGGCGGAGGCCGTAGACGGAGTCTAAGGTGGCGTTGCTGAGCATTTCGCGGACGCAGACTTTTCTCAGCATCCGCCACTCGGGTCCGTACGGAGTCCAGACGATGTCGGAACCGCCGTACGCCGCCTCACGGCCGGCGACGGGGACGTCACGGTTGGCAAAGGTGACGTCATGGTCTTTGAGGATTTGGCGGGAGATGGAAGGGGAGGAGATTACGATGCCGATTTTGGTGCCGAGGCGGAGAGTGAGGATGGGGCCGTGGGTTTGAGAGAGGGTGGAGAAGTGGGTGTGGAGTTCTGGGTCGAGGAATGGGAGGCTGCCGAGGATTGGGAGGCCGAGAGGGCCTGGTGGTAGTGGGGGGTCAGGGGTTGTGGGTTTGAGGTATAAGAACCAGGAGAGGGAGAGGAGGAGGAGGAGGGTGGTGGTGAGGAGGAGGAAGGGGAGGGAGGTGGTGGTGGTGGTGGTGGTTTGAAACCACCATGAATAGGGTTCAGAGAAGAGGGTGGTTAGCTTTTGAAGCATGGTGTGGGATGATAGGAATGGTTGGTTGTGTTTGTGGTGGCTTGTACTTGAATGAACATCATCAGACTATAATATACTATTGGGAAATTTGATTGATTGGTTACGCTGTAGTCAGTCGAGCGATTTAGATTTCGTTTGAAAATAGTTTATTTTAGTAATTTTTTTTTTGTTTTAATAAAATAATATGGAATAAATAGAGAGAGCGATGTGATAGTAAAAAATATTAGAAATTTTAAAAAATTTATCAAATTTTTTATTAAATGTCTCATATGGTCATATGACGTGGGTCTCACGCCATATGAGACATTTGGTAAAATTTTTGATAAAATTTTTGGTTCTCTAACATTCCAACTTTTGGTATAATTTTTGGTTCTCTAACATTACTCTGCCATAATTTATAGTGACTTTGTGATATTTTAGCTAAAAGTGAAGGCTGTCAAACGAGACCTTAAAAAGGCATTTTAAAATGAAAAGGAAAAAAAGTAGGGATTTGAATTCACACACCCTTTTTTCTTTTTCTTTTTTTTTTTTCAAATTTTCCAGTCAAATACTGTGTTAGGCTCTTCTCTTTTTTCATTTCTCAACTTAACCAAACATAGTTTGTAATTGAAATCTTATCAACTTGTTTTGTTATAGTTTTCAGAAAATTTTATTTTTTATTTTCTGTACTTTAATGTTTTAATGAATTTTTTTAATATTTTAACCAATTTTTTTAATTTTTAGACACACTGAACATAAATACACTTAAAAAGTATAATATTTGTGAAATTTTTTTTACAAAATACACTAAATACCAAAAAATTATATATATATAAAAATAAAAATTCAGTACATTTTTCATATTTTTGTATATTTATTAATTTTTTAAAATATTTTTTCACAAATATTTTACTATTTAGATACATCTAAGGAAGATGCATCTAAAAAAGTAAAAAAATTACTTAAAATTTAAAAAATATTCACTAAAAATAAAAAAATCACGAAAAATAAAAATCTTGATTTTCAGAAAACTGAATTCAAAAAACTGAAACTAAATACACTGATTAACTCTTTCTACTTTTCTTTCTATTTCATGTTCCCTTTCCATTTCTTTCATAAATCTTTCAACCAAGCACAACATTAAGATAATATATTTCATCGGGAAAAGAATAATTTAGAACTAGAAATTTTGTTTTGAAAATCTTATCCAAAAGAAAAGTTATAATTTTAAAGCACTGGTTTGGCATAGTGGGTGTTTGAGAGATTGTTATTTTAGTAGGTTATTTTAATTTTTGACTATTTTAATAAGTTAAAATTTTTATATTTAGAAAATAGTTAGATTTTTTTTTTTTTTGTAATTGGATGTAATGTTTGTGAAAGGGCCATCAACCAGGGGCGAAGGCGCGGCGGAGAGCTGCTGCGATCGGCCGACGCTAGGCCGAGCTGCGACGGAGAGTTGCGATCGGCCGACGATCGGCCGAGCTGCTGCGACGACGGAGCTTCTCTCCCTCTCTCTCTCTCTCTCTGTTTCCCTCTCTCATCTCCTCTCTCTTTCTCCCTCTCTCTCTTTCTCCCTCTCGAATTTGAGCTCTGCAGGTCGAAAATGGCAGAACAAAAGAAAAAAAAAATAAAAAATTTCGAGCCACATTCGAGCCAGACATTTCGGGCCCTCAAACATTTTCCTAAAGAAAATTGATAATAGATGGAGACAGATTCCCTCCCACCAGATAATAGACGGAGACAGATTCCCTCCCGCCGCTGTTTATGTTCGTAGAGTTTATGGGTCTTATTCGGATAGATTATTTTATTAAATATTTTTATGGGTCTTATTCGGATAGATTATTTTATTAAATATTTTGTATATTTATTGCCATTATTACAAAAAAAATAGGTGATTTAGTATTAAAAATAAAATTATCATTTATTTATTTCACGGCAAAAGTAATAAATGAATCAATCATGCTGCAGACCCCAGTGGGGGTCGCACCCCAGTGAGGTGGCGAGTTCTCACTGGCTGAAACTCAAAAAAAAAAAAAAAAAAAATAAAACAATTTTTTTTTTGTCCAATCACGGCGCGCCACCTCACTGGGGGTCGACCCCCCAGTGGGGGTCCGAAGCATTTTTCATAAATGAATAGATTACGATTGTCAAATTCATTTAATTTTATATATGAATAAAATATAAAAATTGTCCAACTAAATAAACAATTCAAATTATTAAAAACAAAACTCTAAATTAATTAAACGATTCTAAATAGAAATCCTCCTCTATAGTGTATATACTAATCATAATTATAACTTGTTTAAAAAAAAAAAAGGAAAAAAAACAACAACGGGATTTTAACGAGAAGTTATTGATTGGTCCAAAGACAACGCCATGTGACACTCTATATGCATTATGATTGGTATGATTTTGTGTTAGGTGATTAGGGAATATGAGAAGGTATAATAATTTGTGATTGATAAGAATCATTGCTGCATAGCGCCTCAAAATCAACCAATAATTTTTCGATGAGTAATATTAGGAATACCAAAATTTTTAGCAAATTTTTTACCAAATGTCTTACACGGGGTGGATCCCACACTTTTGTGGTACGATCCACATCCGTGTAAAACATTTGATAAAATATTTGGCAGAAATTTTGGAACGTCTAACATTTCACTTTTTCGATTCTAACCCTTAGTTATTGGGTTTGTGAGCTCCATCACCTATCCTATTTTAATGACTTGATTTGAATTATTTATTTTTTATGTTTTTACTTATAATATATAGGGATATTTACCAATAAATCTCATCTCACAAACAAGTATTCCAATTAGGGTGTGTTTGATTGGACGGACTGGATAAGGGGGGATTAGAATCCATCAGACTTGAGTCTTGGGACTGTGAATCCCCCAGACTATTTGGTTAGATTGGATATGTATCCTGTGTTTGTTTTTTCATGAGATTAGATGTCGGGAAAAAACTATTTTTAGTGAATCCAACGTTTGGTTGGACGGATTGGATATAATAAATGAACAAAAGACTATTTTGCCATTTTTCAATTGTGTACAAAGTAATAGCAACATTAAACATATCTTTAATATTTTAATTATTTTTAGCTAGATTAAATAAAAATTTATTTTATTTTATTTTTTACACAATTAAATAAATTTATTTTTTTAAAAATAAATAAATAAATAAAATATCAATAAAAATATATATTATTTTTTTTAATTAAAATTTTAAATAAATTTGTCTTTAAAAATAATAATAATCAAACAATGAAATTAAATAAAACATCTATTAAATTTAAATAATGAAATTAAATAAAATATAAACAAAATTTTAAAATAAAAACATCAATAAAATATCTTAAAAAATTTATTCTAAAAAATTAAATAAATAAAACATCAATAAAAAGTTAAATAAAATTATTTTATTTTTAAATTGAGACATTTAAATTTTATTGAATTTTATTAAATATAATACATAATTAAATAGTTGAGGATCAAAATAGTCATTTTGACTACCTAATCTCAACAGTGGATAGTCCCCCAAAAACTATCTCATACCCCTAGGACACAATAGTCCCCCATATGGGGAATAAGGAGTCCGACCGGACATGGAATCCAACGGACTAAAAAAAAAATCAAACGGCGGATAAAGAGTACTATTTGGATTACAATCTAAATAGTGGATAGTCCCCCCCTAATCCGGTGAATCAAACACGTTAGTCCTAAGTTTTTTCCTATTAATATGTTAAGTTCTATTAGTGAATAGTTTCTTTCCGTGTGGTCTTATTTTTTATTTTGGTAATGTTTTGGTTGACAACTATACTCTTTTATTAATGTGACATGTATTATGTGATACTCCAATATGTTTTTTTTTTTTCTTTTTTTCTCTTGATGATGTAAAAAAAAAAAAAAAAAAAAAAAAAAATTTTTGTGTTTTTTTCCCAAAAAAAAAAAAAAAAAAAAAAAAAAAAAAAAAAAAAAAAAAACTTCTTAGTGTACTTTTCCCAAATATGACAATGTGGCGGGTATGATGTGACACTCTAAAAAAAAATAAAAAATTCTTTAGTGTACTTTTTCTAAATGTGACAACGTGGCGAGTATGATGTAACACTTTAAAAAAAAATAAAAACTCCTTAATATACTTTTCTCAAACGTGACAACATGGCGTATATGATGTAACACTCTAAAAAAATTTAAAAACTCCTTAGTGTACTTTTCTCAAACGTAATAACGTGGCGAGTATGATGTGACACTTTACAAAAAATTAAAAACTCCTTAGTATACTTTTTCCAAACATGACAAGTGATACTCTAATGTAGCGGGTATAATGTGACACTTTAAAAAAATTAAAAACTCTTTAATGTATTTTTTACAAATGTAACACTCTAATGTGGTGGGTATAATGTAACACTAAAAAACTATTTAGTGTACTTTTGCCAAATGTGACACTCTAATGTGGTAGACAAATGAGTCATTAGACATCCAAAAGGACTAAATGGATCATAAGAAAAAATATAGGACTATATGGATTACAAATCCAAAATATAGGACTTATTGCTTAATCTCCCTAATATATATGAAGAAAATAATAAAATTTGATAAATATAATCATATAATTTTATCAGATTTTTCATGATAAAATTTTAAGATAAACTGTCTAATTTTTAAAAAAAATAAATAAATATGATATAATTATTTATGAGAATCCTAATCCAAAACAATTTGGAAGAGTAACATTTTTTTAGTAAATAATAATAAATTATTTTAATGGATGTTTTGATACCAATTCTAGAAAGACTTTTGTAAAAAATTTTACTTTGTATAATTTATTTATTTATTTGCCTATTATTACTTAGGCTTCGTTTGGGAAGATGGATTGGATTCGATTGGATTGGGTTTGGGGCTATTTTAGTCACAAAAAGACAAAATAAGCTTTTTAAACCAATAAAATAAAATATCACATTCAACACATAATTATTATACCCTTTCTCTTACAAAAAGCCAAAAAAGTCAAAAAACACCCAGCTAAAATAGTTAAAAAGTCAAAAAGTTAACCCACTTCCCAAACCAACCCTTAATATATTATCACTTTTATGTTGTGTTTGGGATAATAAAATAAATAAAATTGATACATTTAACAAATTCATCTAGGACTGAATGAAAATTATGATCTAATGGGTTAGAGTGAGAAGCTCCTCCTCTAGGGCTTCTGCTTTCAATACTTCATTGAACGGTTGTGACCTCACTTTAACCATAGATATCTCTCTTAATGTGTCTGAACCTTCGAGAGCTGAGGATTCCTCTGTGACCATTAGGTCACTTGCACTTACTGATGTTGAGATTAAGGATATCGGTGGACCTATTGTGTTAGAATCTAAGTGTGAGAAACAAGCAAGTCTTTCGACAGTAGATTCTGCGAAGGGTGTTAGTGTAGGGACAAGTGGTATGACGGGTTCAATTCAAGATATTTCAAATCGATTTAGTGACCTCATTGCATAACTTCGTCAAGATTCTCAATCGACTCTGGTGGTTCCAAACCCAAAGTGGTCTGTTATGAACAGTTAGGAGTTGGTTAGGAAGGTTACTCTTGTAATTCCAATCACTAAATCTGTTAGGGCAGTTAGGGGTTGGTTATGTGTATAAATATAGGAGGGAATACACTGCCCATTTCATTCATTATATTGTTTCATAACATGTTTGTTGGATTGGAATAAGAGCACCAAATAACTCTTTTCCTTCTATATTTTTTCTTCTTCCATTTCTAGTCATTACATTGGCATCAGAGCAGGCATTTCTCGGCCTGTGAAGCGATCAATTTTCAATGGCAGATGGGACTAGGAGTTAAGATCTCAAGAGACTCGAAGATTCTTTTCGAATTTTGAAGGAACAATAAGTCAATTCTGCAAAAGAAATGGAGGAAATCAAGAACACTCTAGTAGAAATCAAGGAGTTCATGGCAGCAGTGACTTTCAAGTATGATCAGGTGGCAGCTCATGTGTGTGGGAAGCAACGCGAATCTGTACCTAGGGTACCCGAAAATCTAGGGTTGAGTTCCAATCAATTCAGAGCAAAGTCTTCCCAATCTCAACCTTTCCCTGGGTTTGGAACTAGGTATGCCAAGATTAACTTCCCTAAATTCTTTGGCGATAATCCGTCAGGTTGGGTTTACAAATGCAAAAGATTTTTTGAGTATAAATGTGTTGAAGACAATAATAAGGTGAAAATGGCAATCTTGCATTTGGAAGATAGGGCTCTGCAATGGTATCAATGGTTTGAGAAAACACACGTTTTGGTTAATTGGGATCTATTTAAAAATGGGTTGATTTCTCGTTTTGGTTCTGATGTATATGAGGATGCTGTTGGTGAATTAACCAAATTGAAGCAAACATCATCTATCAGGGATTATCAGGAACAATTTGAGATTCTTGCTAACAAAACCCAAGGCTTACCTGAACATTTCTTTACTAGTTGCTTCATTAGTGGATTAAAGAAGGAGATACGAGTCAATGTCTTGATGTTTAAACCTACAACTACCATGCAAGCCATCGGTTTAGCCAAGTTACAGGAACTCAGTATTGAGGCAGTTGCCTAGAAAACCAGGCTACCACTAAGAACTTGAGAAAAATTTTCGTATGGGAAATCCAAACCTAATTCTTTTCCTTCCATTCGAAGAGAGTTACCAAAAGAGTTGGAGGAAAAGAGGGCAAAAGGGTTGTGTTTCAAGTGTAACGAAAAGTTCACACGGGGACATTAATGCAAGAAAAAGCAGTTGTATGTTTTGGATTGGGACCAAGAGGACTCCGATCAAGAACCTACACAGGAGGAGGAAAGTGAGGAAGTCCTGGAACAAGAAGTGAGTTGCAGATTTCTATTAACGCAATAACTGGTTCAGTCTCTTACAGAACCATGAGGGTACATGGGTTGGTCAAGAAACAAAAAGTGGTGATTTTGATTGATACTGGTAGCACCCATAACTTTTTGAACCAAGAAGTGGTTAAGAAAGCAAGTGTAGAGACTGTTGACACTAATCCTTTGACAGTGTTTAGTGCTGATGGAACGCAGATGACCAACAGTGCAGCTTGTAAAAGGTTCAAATGAGAGATGCAAGGGGTGGTCTTCCAAACAGACATGAGGGTTTTGGAACTCAAAGGGCGTGATATGGTTCTTGGGATTCAATGGTTGGCTACACTGGGTCCTGGGCAATGGGATTTCAAAAATCTCAGTATGGATTTCACCCTCAACAATAGGAGGCATGTTTTAAGGGATGAAAAGCAAGGGAAATCCAAGTTGGTGGATGCTGCACACATGCAGAAATTACTACAGAAAAAACCTCACGGGTTTGTGGCTTACATTTATGCTATACAAGTTGTTTCTCCAGCAGTAGCTAATGTACCTGCAGCGGAGCAGTTGTTGCCCAATTTACAATAGTATTCCAAGAACCCAAAAGCTTGCCTCCAGCAAGAAGCCAAGACCACCACATTTCCCTAAAACTAGGTGCAGAACCACCAAACATACGACTTTATAGGTACCCTTATTTCCAAAAAACTAAGATAGAAAAACAGGTTAAAGAGATGCTTCATTCAGGGGGTCATTCAACCAAGTGTCAGTCCTTACTCAGCACCTGTTTTGTTAGTTAAAAAGAAAAAAGGAACTTGGCGTATGTGTGTTGACTACAGGGCTTTAAATACCATTACTGTGAAGGATAAATTTCCAATACCAGCAATTGATGAGTTATCAGATGAGCTCTGTGGTGCTTCTTTCTTTTCTAAGCTTGATTTGAGGGCTGGATATCACCAAGTTAGAGTGCATGCCTCTAGCATACCAAAAACAACTTTTAGGACTCATGACGGACACTATGAGTTCTTAGTCATGCCTTTTGGGCTGACAAATGCACCCTCAACTTTTCAAAGTCTCATAAATGAGGTCTTTAAGGAATATTTGAGGAAGTTTATCTTAGTTTTCTTTGATGATATATTGATTTTTAACAAAATCTTGACTGAGCACTTATCCCATTTAAAGTTGACCTTGCAACTCTTACAAAAGCACAGCTTGTTTGCTAAAAGGTCTAAGTGTGTCTTTGCCAAACAAAAAGTTGAGTACCTTGGCCACTTGGTCTCCGACAAGGGTGTTTCTGCAGATGCTAGCAAACTTGAGGCCATGGCTAACTGGCCAATTCCTAACACCCTCAAACAGTTATGAGGATTCCTTGGTTTAACTGGATATTACAGACGATTTGTGAAGAATTATGGGCAGATTTCAGCTTCATTAAACAATTTGTTGAAAAATGGGTCTTTTAATTGGACTGATGAATCAACATCAGTTTTTCATGCTCTCAGGTCCGCTATGATGACTTTACCAGTCCTGGCTCTCCCTAATTACACCAAAGAATTCATTATTGAAACAGATGCTTCAGATAGAGGGTTAGGAGCAATACTAATGCAGGAGGGGCATCTAATTGCCTTTTGGAGTAAAGGATTGTCAGGGAAATATTTGACTTTCTCCACCTATGAAAAAGAGTTAATGGTTGTAGTCTTACCAGTTCTCAAATGGAGGCATTGCATGCTTGGGCGACATTTCATTATCAAGACTGACCACCAAAGCTTGAAATACCTACTGGAGCAAAGAGTTGCAACCCCCTTCCAGCAAAAATGGATTGCCAAACTGCTTGGCTATGATTATAAGATCACCTACAAGCATGGAATAGAAAACAAAGTGGCTAATGCGTTATCAAGGAGGGAAGATTTGTTTCCTGCCACTGTAAATGCCTTACTGGCGGTAGATTCTACTTGGCTTTCCACAATCAAACTCAGTTAGCAAACTGACTTGGCATTACAACAGCTTATTACAGAGTTAGTGCAGGACCCCAACTCTCATCACGGTTTCTCTTGGGCAAATGCTACACTAACTTACAAAGGAAGTCTAGTAGTGGGGAATTCACCGGATCTCAAGAAGCAACTTATGGCTGCTTATCATAGCTCATCTATGGGGGGCCACTCAGGTATAGACAAAACCACTAGACAAATCAAAAGGACCTTTTATTGGAAGGGATTAAAGAAGGATGTTCAACTTTTCATATCTGAATGCTCAGTTTGCCAGAGGTTCAAAGGGGAAAATGTTCACCCACCTGGGTTACTCCAACCTTTACCAGTTCCTGAAAAGGTATGGAGTGATATCTCTATGGATTTCATTGAGGGTCTTCCTAAATCACATGGACAGACAACTATCTTTGTGGTGATAGATAGGTTAACCAAATATGCCCATTTTATGTCATTATCTCACCCTTATACTGCTAAGCATGTGGCACAATTATTCCTAGACAATGTTTACAAACTTCATGGCCTTCCAAGCACCATAGTTTCTGATAGAGATGTTGTGTTCACAAGTCTGTTTTGTCAACAATTGCTTAGAGTTTTGGCAATTGAGCAATCCCTTAGTACAGCTTACCATTCACAATCAGATGGACAAACTAAAATAGTGAACAAGTGTTTGGAAAATTATTTGAGGTGCATGTGTGGTGATTGCCCTAGACAGTGGTCAACTTGGCTATCCTTGGTAGAATGGTGGTATAACTCTTCTTATCATTCCTCAATCAAAACAACTCCTTTTTATGCAGTTTATGGACAGCCACCACCAGATCACAATTTCATGAACATTTGAGGGTCACCAGTAGCAACAGTGGAAAATTGGGCAAGTAAAAGGACTTCCATTCTGAGAATGATTAAAGAGAACTTGCAGCAAGCACAAAACAAGATAAAACATTATGCAGACAAATTAAGGAGTGAAAGAGAATTTACAGTTGGTGATTAGGTGTATTTGAGATTACAGCCCTACAAACAATCTTCCTTGGCTTTGCAGAGAAATATGAAGCTATCTCCATGTTTCTATGGACCTTTCCAAGTGTCATGACCCAAACCCGGCCCTATGGGTTTAGCACCGTAACCGGCCAGTAATCCGAGATTACCGAAGGCCTGCTTAACAGTAATACAGTAAAACAGAGTACAGGGCCTGGCGGAAGCCAATACAGTAATTAAACAATGTCCAATGAGCTGTGACAGTCTGTATGCCAAAAAGATTTTTCATGCATTCATACATAAACAGTACAGAACAGTATGTACAATATTCACATCCATTCAAACTAGGGACTCAACCCTACATAACAGTACAGAAAACATTCCGTCTGTACAAAACAGTACGGTAAACAGTCAGTCTATACAGTACAGTTAGACAGTAAGAAGACAGGCAGGGGGAAACAAACAAAACACCCCCCAGGCCATAGCATGGCAACTCGGAACCTCGCGGTGAGGCACAAAGGCTGGCTTGACAAAACTGGAGTCTAACCCGCGCTCCTAGCTCCGGTCTGGTGCCTGTACACCTACATATATATATGAGCAGTGAGCTAAAGCCCAGTGAATAACACAATGCGTAAAGAGGTTTAGAATGAATGTCCTTACAGTAATGAAAACAGTTCAATTCAATCAGTATTTCAGTTGTTCAGTACAGTAAACGGTCATATGTGGTACATCCATTAGCATAACAGTGACAGTAGGTCTTAAAAGACCGAACAGTAATGATGGCCATCAGTCAGTAAACGGTAGTGGTTCCACGAGGGAACCGACAGAGATCTCTGTAACAGTAACAGTAACAGTAAACAGTAGGTACTAAGGATGCCACAGTACAGTTCAGAAATAAAGGACATACATTCATTCAGTAATACCAGTTCAGAAAACAGTTCAGTTCAATATTCGAAAGATATCAGTTGAACATATCTTTACACAATTGTTACTCACAGAGTTCGGGCTACAGTGTGCTAGAGCGTGTCTCCCCAGTTGCCAACCCTACACAGTTCACAGATTGAACACACACTAAGCTACACAGTTGGGAAATATCATAATTTAATCCCTAATTTGCCTTGGTGTGTTCTACAACGATATCCTCATCTAAATGTCTTAAACTAGGCCTAAGAATGCCTAGGATGGGATGAGGATGCAAAAATACACTTAGAAAATATTTTGCAAAGTTTGCTGAAAATAAGAGCTTCGCTCGAGCGAGACTTTCTACGCTCGAGCGTAAGTCCAAAATCAAAGGCCTCGCTCGAGCGAGTAATCCTTCGCTCGAGCGGTCTGCAAAACAGTAAAACTACAACCTCCATACTCATCAATACTAACATGCATGCAAAGATTGAGCTTCAAATCAACAACAATGAGCCAAAATATGACTTAGTTCTACAATGAAGCATGAATCATGCAAGAATCAACTCAAAACATGAACAAGAAGACAATGGAGCTACCTTAAGTCTTGTAGTTCAAGAAGGGAGCTCAACCATGCAATCTCTTCAACAATTTCTTCAATTTCCAAACAATTCACAAGCAAAATTGAGATGAAATCAACTCCTCAAGTCTCTCTCTCTCTAAGGTCGGCTAGACAAGAAGAAATGGCTGATGAAATGTTCTACAAGTGTGTACATAAGGCTCAAGTGTGTGTATTTGAGTGGACCACTAAGGGTGGCAATTCGGTAATTAAGTCCAACTCTTTAATTAGCTTATTTAATCTAATTTAATCATACCTAATCAGTTTTCAGATAATTGTACTATAAAATCACATAAATTATGAGGGTCATAGAACACTAATCGGTTTCGGATTCGGCCGCCGATAAGGCCTTCAATTAGCAGTTTAAACATATGAACATGAACAGATAATCATACTGTCAACAGATAAAATGCAATTTAACTAACGTATACTCAATCAATTCGGTTTCCAATTTCAGTCAGTCAGTTATCAGTCATTATCCGTTTCGTTTAACAGTAATCGGTGATTATCGGTAATCGAGCAGTCATTAATCAGTAAATAGTATGGGGGTTGTTACACCAAGTCATTGCATAGGTGGGCACGGTAGCCTACACGCTGGATTTGCCTAGCTCTGCCAAATTACATCCTATTTTCCATGTTTCATTGTTAAAAAAAAAATTGGGACAGCAAGTCATTCCTATTCCAACTCTTCCTCCAGTCAGTGATGCAGAAATGTTGCAAATGGAACTTGTGGCTGTGTTAGAAAGGCGGATGGTCAAACGAAACAACAAGGCAGTAGTGCAATGGTCGGTTCAGTGGTCAAGAACATTTCCTGAAGATGCTACCTGGATGGACTATGAAGAGTTCCACTCACAATTTCCAGATTTCCAACCTTGAGACAAGGCTTTTTTGAAGGAGGAGAAAATGTTATGAATAGTTAGGAGTCGGTTAGGAAGGTTACTCTTGTAATTCCAATCACTAAATCTGTTAGGGCAATTAGGGGTTGATTATTGTAATTCCAATTACTGAATTTGTTAGGGCAGTTAGGGGTTGGTTATGTGTATAAATATAGGAGGGAATACACTGCCCATTTCATTCATTGTATTGTTTCATAACCTGTTTGTTGGGTTGGAATAAGAGCACCAAATAACTCTTTTCCTTCTATATTTCTTCTTCTTCCATTTCTAGTCATTACATGGTTCGATCTAGTGGATGGAGAAGAGAGCTCTAGGTTTTTGAACCTTCCTATTACAGAATCGAGTGGTGCTAGTAGATCTGATACAATGATAGAGCAGCGGTTGTAAGCCCGGGTTACTACATCGGATGTCGGTGGATTAGGCCTGTCGGATTTGGCTGGAAAAGCCTCTGAGAAGAGCAGTAATGTTGCTATTTTTGGAAAAGAAATTAACCCTAAACACCGTCTACAAGATATGGCCTTAAACCGTGACCCGATTGGAGGAAATCATAAAAGATGTGGGGTATATCGTGGGGGTCTTGGTGGAATGGGGCACTTTGGAGCAAACCGCGGTCAGCACTCTCAAGAGCAGAGAAATTAGGCTAAGGTTGCTTCAGAGCTATCCAAAAATGAGGTAAAATTAAAATTCATTGTTCCAGTTGTTCATCAAGATCCAAGTTTTCAAAACAATACTACTGTGATTGATATGTCTGTACCATCCCCATTAGCGAAATGGGAAACATGCTTGATTGGATATTTCATTGATCGTACACTTCCCTTTAACTATATCAAGAATAATGCTTTCAATATGTGGAAGAATTTGGGGCTTTTGGAGGTATGGGTCAATATTTTTGAAAATCAAGATAGTTGTGAACAGGTTATTGGTGGAGGTCCTTGGTATATTGGCGGCATTCTTTCGATTTTGAAAAAATGGCACAGAATGATAAAGCTAACTAAGGAAGACCAGGGCACTAGTCCTGTTTGGGTAAAATTTCACAATGTTCCCATGGAATTTTGGGATAGTGAGGGGCTTAGTCGTATTGCAAGTACTATTAGAGTACCTCTGTTCATGGATCACCTCACAGCTTTCAAGAACCAGATTTGTTTTGTAAGAGTGTGTATTGAAATTAAGAAAAATTCAATCCTGTCTGAGGAATTCTTTATAAAATGTGAGGAAGACATTGTGAGAATTAAAGTGAAGTACTAGGGTGTACCTGTAAGATGCACTTAGTATGGGGTATTTGGTCATGAGACTAAAACCTGTGTGTCTGCCTAAGTTACACAATTGATAGCTCTGCAAGAATCTTCTAAGAATAATCCAATTAATGAAGAAGGCTGGACTAAAGTCAAAGATAAGGGGAAAAAAAAGGTAGGTTACCAAGAGCAGATCCCTGTTGCTGTTCTTCTTGCTTTATCAAGGGAGGACGGGGTAGCGGAGGTAGCTATCAAGATTCCTGAAACAAACATAGCCACATCCCATTCAGACGTTCATCATTTAGCACAACAAGCGAATCCAGTGGCTGTAGTTATAATCAAGGAGGTGGAGGAAGAGATTGGACAGTCTTGGCAGGAAACACTTGTTGTAGCAACAAAAAAATAAATCACCTGCAAAAGAAGAGGAGGAGATAGCAAAAAAACATAACTCTGGCAAAAGTTCCAGCAGCTAGAGGAAGAAAAAGAAGTAATTTTGTTATCTAATTGTGAATTTTTTTGTGTTGTTTCCCATGACTATTAAATTTTCTTCTTGAAATATTAGAGGGTTTAATGACCCTTCTAAACACAAGTGGTTTTTGATTTGGTGAATAAAGAGGATATTAAAATCATGGGTATCTTGGGAACAAAAATAAAAGCTGAAAATGAGAATAAAATTTTTGATCTAAGGTTCAAGACTTGGAAATTTTTGTCAAATTCACGATCAGATAGTAGTGCTAGGATATAGGTGTGTTGGGATCCAATTTTTTTTTATATTCTTAGCATTAAAATGACTAACCAGTTCATATTTTGCAAAGTTACTGTTTTTGAGGGGGATATCAGTTTTTTTGTTGTTTTTGTTTATGCTGAAAATAAACATATTTTGAGGCTTCCTTTGTTCTCTGATTTGTTGAATATCTCTAAGTGTCATTCTGGTACCCCTTTGATCTGTTTAGGGGATTTCAATGCGATTAGGTACGATCATGAAAAAGTTGGGGGAAGGGCCAACTGGGACAATGCAAAAGAGTGTTTTAACAATTATATTCTTGACTATGATTTGTCTAATCTTTCTTATTGTGGGTGCCAATTTACCTGGCCAATAAAAGTGTAGAGGGGGATTTTATTGTCTCGAAAATTGATAGGGTGTTAGTGAATGATAACTAGTTGACCATTAATCCTAAATCATCTGCTAATTTCCTGCCCTCTGGTATTTTTGACCACTCTCTGGCTGTCATCACTATTGATCCCAACTTTGGAAATTTCAAGAAACCTTTTAAATACTTTGATTTCTAGGCTACTCATCTGGATTTTATTCCCAAAGTGTATGAGGTGTGAAACAAGTATGTTAAGGGGTGAAAACTCTCAAGCCTATTTTGAAAAACTTAAACAAGAAAGAGTTTAGTGAGATCTCTACCAGAGTGATTGAAACCAAGTCTAGGCTGGATAGTATTCAGATTAAACTCGATAAAAATCCCCTGGATTCTAACCTTCAAGAGAAGGAGAGGACTCTGTACTCTAAGTTTGTGGACCTTTGTAAGGTCGAGGAGAGCTTGGCTTACCAAAAGTCGGGAGTTCAGTGGTTAGGGTTGGGTGATAGAAACTCTAGATTTTTCTTTCGCACCATTAAGGAAAATGTTGATAGGGGGAGGATTAATGAGGTTATTTTGAACTATGGGGAGAAGATCACCAAATCTGAGAATGTGATTTCAGCCTTTGTTAACACATTCTCAGATCAGTTTGGAAAACCCTTTGAGGACAATTACAATGGCTATGGTAGAATTAGCTCTCTAGTGAAGAATAAAATTACTCTTTTCCAAGTTGAGTCTCTTGCTGGGGATGTGACTGATAAAGAGACTCATAATGTTTTCTGATCCATGAAAGCTAACAAAGCTCTTGGACCTAATGGGTATTCTATTGGCTTCTTCAAACATTCTCAGGGGAAGGTGGGTAGAGAGGTAACCGAAGCTATTTAATCCATTTTCAAATCTGGTGAACTTCTTCAACAAATTAACAGCACCACCATTGCTCTCATACCTAAAATCCTCGATGCGGAGAAAGTGGGGGAGTATAGACCTATTTCTTACTGCAATACTGTGTATAAGTGTATATCCAAAATTATTGCAAATAGACTTAAGGTGGTTCTTTCGGCCCTTGTTAACCCTGTTCAATCTGCATTTGTGCAAGGGAGAAGAATTTCTGATAATATCTTTCTCTCTCAGGAATTAATGAAAGGTTACCATAGAAAATCCCCCTCTCCTAAGTGCACCATGAAAGTCGATATCATGAAAGCTTATGATAATGTTAGGTGGGAGTTTGTGGTTGATGTGTCAAAGGCTATAAATTTTCCTCTCATCTTTATTAATTGGATTGTTGCTTGTATGACTAGCCCCTCTTTCTCCATTTGTATTAATGGTGGTCTGTATGGGTATTCCAAAGGGGGTAGGGGGCTTAGACAAGGGGACCCTATGTCTCCTTACCTTTTTGTGTTGGTTATAGAGGTGTTAGGATTCTTGCTGAAAAGGCTTCCGTCCCCAAGTTTAAGTATCATTGGAGATGTAAGAAAAACAAGATTATTAATCTTTGTTTTGTTGACGACTTGATGATCTTTTGTAAAGGTGATGTTCCTACGGTTGTGGCTATTAGAGAGGGTTTACAAGAATTTCAGTCTTTGTTTGGACTCTCTCCTAGCCCTAACAAGAGCCATGTCTTTTTCTCTGGCTATGAGAACAGAGAGATAAGATTCTTGATGTGACTAGGTTTGCTGAAGGCCAGCTTCCTATTAGATATTTGGGGGTTCTCCTCATCTCTTCTAAAGTCAAAACAGCTGATTGCCAACAGCTTGTGGAGAAAATCACAAAGAGAATCAAGAGTTGGACAAACAAATGTTTATCTTATGCTAGTAGAGCCTAGTTAATCCAATTCATCCTTTTTTTCCATGCAAGTGTATTAGACCTCTCTCTTTATCCTTCCCAAAAAGATTGTTAAGGATATTGAGAGTTTATTTCATTTCTTTTTTTGGACTGGTAGTGACCTCAGGAAGCATGGGGCTAAAATTGCTTGGGATAGAATTTATGCTCCTAAGAATGAAGGTGGTTTGGGTTTTAAATTTGTGGAAGTGTGGAACAACGCGGTTGTGGCCAAACACATTTGGTTCTTATTTTCGGGGGATGAGCAATCGATGTGGTGTTAATGGGTTAAATCCTATCAAGGGTAAAATTTTTTGGAAAATAAAGGTTCCATGTGACCGCTCCTGGGTTTGGAGGAAGATTTTGGCACTTCGACCCATTATTTATCCCTTGATCAAGCATGTTATTGGAGATGGTCTGAACACTTTCTTGTGGTATGATAATTGGCACCCGTTTGGCTCTTTGAAGGATAAATTTGGGGAGAGAATTATGTATAACACTAATCTTAATAGTGAGTCCAAATTCAAGGAAATTGTCTATAACTAGACTTGGAAGTGGCCCAGGGCCAACACTTAGGAGGTTAGAGATCTTATTGATAATACCCCTGGTACCTTACAACCTGGCCCTAGACCTGATAGGGTTGTTTAGACCCCTAATAAGCATGGTACTTTCTCTATTAATTCCACTTGGAATATTTGGAGGAATGCTTTTAACATTGTTCCTTCGGCTGCTTTGATCTGGGGTCCTTGTAATATCCCTAAGACAAGCTTTGTGACTTGGATGGCTATCCAGGGTAAATGTATCACTGGTGACAGGATTGTGATGTTTGGCATTAATCAACCATCTGTTTGTGTTTTTTGTAATTGTGTTTATAAGGATCATTGTCACTTGTTCTTCCAATGCCCATCCTCTGAAAAGGTGTGGACTGGTCTGCAGTCTAAGATTGCTGTTTCTTGGCCCAATTTGCCTTGGCCTGGTCTAGTAACTTTCTTGACTCACTAGATCAAGGGTAAGTCTTTAAAGGCCACTATCTCTAGACTTGTGTTTACTTGTACTGTCTATCACTTGTGGTTAGCTAGGAATAAGAAAATTTTTAACCAAGCCTTAATTCCAGAAAAGGTGGTTATTAAATTGATTGTGGACATGATTTGATTTCCTATATTGTCCTTGGAAATGCAGAATTGGAAAGGGATCTTTTGCCTCTTCACAATTTTTTCGTATATATATAACATATTTAAAACACATTCACAGTAATGAATGTGTGAGTTATTTCTTGGAACAGGAGGATTGAATTATGAATTTACTTATTTATCATTAATTTACTTATCGATCTGTTTGAATTCTGAATTTACAAAGAAAAAAAAACAGAGAAAAGTTTTGGTGCCATTTGGTAACACTGGTGTGTTTGGTAACGTTTACGTTTTCAGTTTATATTTACAATAATTTTATAAACTGGTTTTTGTTTATTTTTTGTTTATTTTTAGGAAAACATAAACTACAAAGGTGTTTGGTAATTGACAAAATGTTTAAAAAAATTTAAAAATATAAAAAGAGTGAGAAATGACAAGTGGCGGCAAGTGACGGCGGAAGACGGTGGTGGAAAGTGGTGACGGTGGGTGGTGGGTAGCTGGTGGTGGTGGCAGGTGGGTGGTGGTGGTTGGTGGGTGGGTGACGGTGGCGGGTGGTGGGTGGTAGTGAGTGAGAGGTGGTGGTGGCGGGTGGTGGGTGGCGGATGGCGGGTGGTGGTGGTGGATGGGTGGGTGACGGTGAATTACTTACACTTCTTTCCTGTATGGTTGTTGTCATAAACCTAAAATCGTTCATTAACAATATTCGTAATTACTTGCACTTCCTCCCTATCTGGTTGTTCCAACAACATTGGAGCATGCGGATAACCTAGTTTAGGAATACACCAAACTCATTAATGAGTGTGACTATGAACTACTTTACATCACGTTCTCTTATTATCGGAAGACATTGCTCGCTAGCTAAACGAACACCGGCTGAAACAAATACTTGATTGCATATAATTAACTGTTCTCTATGTAGCGCTACTTGATTACATGCCATCCAAAATGCATAAGAAGATCATGTTCAACTATTAACTCGTCCCTTGATGGTTGATCTTCCTCAACATGTGGCCTAAATATCTCAATTCTTTGAACATTTGCTACATTTTGGATATCTAATCACGGAGTTGCATTTGGGAACAACATTACATTCAACGGGTAGGTTCGCGTTCCTATCCAACCAAACTCGTCTATCAACCTAGCAATGGTTTATACATCATCCTCTGTGACAATTGAGATTTTTGACTTTTGAACAAGTCGTCTACCTAAGTTATGGAGCAACCTTGTCCCATGTCTTAGTAATAAGTTTGAATTTAACCACAAACAATGTATTTATCCAAATTCCGTAAGTCGCAAATATCTATTCGTTTGTTGTTGAAATTTTACCCTTTCCTCGTGTGCTACGTTTTCGTTTTCCATTTGCTGTCACTGTCAAGAATAAAATAACAATCAATATAAAATTAAATAACAATTAAACCATATAATTATTTGTTACTAAATATCGATGTTTCACTGCACATTTTAGGAGAGCATGTCAAAAAAGTAAACGTCAAAGAGTACAAAAGTTGATGGTGGGCATTGTTAATTGCTTTTTTGACATGCTCTTCTCAATTGTGAAGTTAAATGTTAATATTTAGTAACAAATATTTATTTGGTTTAATTGTTATTTAATTTGTATTGATTGTTGTTTTATTCTTGATAGTCATAGTAAATGAAAAACGAAAACATAGCACACGAGGAAATGGTAGAATTTCAGCAACAAGCGAATGGATATTTGCAACTTACAGAATTTGGACAACCACATTGTTTGTGGTTAAATTCAAACTTATTACTAAGACATGGGACAAGGTTGCTCCATAACTTAGGTAAACGACTTGTTCAAAAGTCAAAAATCTCAATTGTCACAGAGGATGATGTATAAACCATTGCTAGGTTGATAGACGAGTTTGATTGGATAGGAACACGAACCTATCCATTGAATGTAATGTTGTTCCCAAATGCAACTCCGTGATTAGATATCCAAAATGTAGCAAATGTTCAGAGAATTGAGATATTTAGGCCACATGTTGAGGAAGATCAACCATCAAGGGACGAGTTAATAGTTGAACATGATCTTCTTATGCATTTTGGATGGCATGTAATCAAGTAGCGCTACATAGAGAACAGTTAATTATATGCAATCAAGTATTTGTTTCAGCCGGTGTTCGTTTAGCTAGCGAGCAATGTCTTCCGATAATAAGAGAACGTGATGTAAAGTAGTTCATAGTCACACTCATTAATGAGTTTGGCTTATTCCTAAACCGGTTTATCCGCATGCTCCATTGTTGTTGGAACAACCAAATAGGAAGGAAGTGCAAGTAATTATGAATATGGTTAATAGACGATTTCAGGTTTATGGACAATTGCGAGAAGTTGTAGGAATTTTACTTGATTCAATAGTGTTGTTTGTAGTTTTTTTTTTGATAATTGTTATTAACGTATTGAATATGTTTAGAAATTACTGATGAATGTAAAATGTTCGGCGAACTATGCAACTTCTTAGGTTTTTCAAATTTTATTTTAATATATATATATTTATGTATTAAGTTGGATTTATCAATCTCACGAAGTTTTTTGTTTATTTGGTTTCAAGGTTGTAAGGATGCGATTA
>NW_021025367.1:2212623-2223995 GCF_004153795.1 Camellia sinensis | reverse complement strand
TTCACTCAAACATTGGGTCCAATAGGGGGTTTGGGGGGGTACTTTCATAATTCTCATGTGTTTCCGTGTAACCCTAATTCTATACTAATAAATAGATGAAAGGGCGCCTTTTCTAGGTTAAGAGAGAGTTGTATTTTTCTGATCATAGTAAAAACTGCAGTAGCTGTGGACGTAACCCTATTCTGGGGTGAACCACATAAATCCTTGTTGTTCTTGTGTGTGTGATTTGTTTGATTCATTAATTTCTTTCTTGTTTGTTATTTCGTGTCTCACTGATCTTGGTTAGAAAGGGTCAATTCCTAACAACTAGTATCAGAGCATTGGTTCGAGTGGGAGCGATGACTACAAACGAAAAGGTTAGAATCAACAAATTTAATGGCACAGATTTCAGATTTTAGAAGATGCAGATTGAAGACTAACTGTATCAAAAAAAATATTATGAGCCCCTTTCAGGGTTGAAACCAGAAAAGATGAAGAATGATGAGTGGACTCTTCTTGATCGCCAAGCGCTAGGTGTTATTCGGCTAACGTTGTCTCGTAACGTTGCGTTTAACATAACGAATGAGAAGATTACAGCAGGTCTCATGGCGACACTCTCAAACATGTACGAAAAACCTTCTGCCTCAAATGAAGTTTATTTGATGCGTAGATTGTTTAGTTTGAGGATAACAGAAGGTGCTTCGGTAGCTGAGCATCTGAACGAATTCAATATTGTGGTAACACAATTGAGTTCTATATCTATTGAATTTGATAATGAAATTAGGGCTTCGATTCTTCTATCTAGTTTGCCAAAAATTTGGAATGGTACTGTAACGACAATGAGTAATTCTTCAGGGAAAGAAAAGTTGAATTACAATGATATTCGAGATTTAATTTTGAGTGAAGAAATTTGCAGGAGAGAATTAGGGGAAACATCAGGTTCAGCCCTGAAGCCAGAAGAAGATCAATAAGAAAAAACCCGAACCGCAACAAATCAAAATCCAAATACAGAAGCAAGTCAAGAACTAGAGAAGGACAGAGTTTTTGGAACTATGGAAAGAAGGGACATCTAAAGGGAGATTGCCCGACATTGAATAAGAACAATGGTGATCAAAATCAGAAGTCTGCTAATGCTGCAACAGAGGAGATTTATGATGTTTTGATCTTAAGCATTGACAACCCTCTTGAATCTTGGATTTTAGATTCTGGGGCATCATTCCATTCTACTTCACAGAGGGAAATCATGGACAATTACATTGGTGGCGATTTCGGGAAGGTTTTTCTGGCTTATGATGAACCATTGAAGATTGTGGATAAAGGGGATGTAACAATCAGGTTGCCAAACGAATTTGTTTGGAAGATACAGAATGTCAGACATGTGCTTGGTTTGAAAAGAAACTTGATTTCTGTTGGACAACTTGATGATGAAGATCATGTTGTAACCTTCATGGGTGGTTTGTGGAAAATCACCAAATGAGCCATGGTTGTTGCTCGTGGTAAAAAAAAAGGCACCCTTTACATGACTACGAACAATAGGGATGCAGTAGCAGTTGCTGGTGAGAAGGACAACTCAAATCTGTGGAACCAAAGGCCTAGACATATGAGTCAAAAAGGGATGAAAGTACTTGCATCTAAGAGGAAACTGTCATATTTGAAATCGGCGGACATTGACTTTTGTGAGGATTGCATCTTCAACAAACAAAAGAGGGTCAATTTTTCAAAGGATGGCAGGAAACTGAGTTCTGAAAAGTTGGAGTTAGTTCATACAGATGTGTGGGGACCTGCACCAGTTTCATCTCTTGGAAGATCATCATACTATGTTACCTTTATTGATGACTCAACGAGAAATGTATGGATTTATTTTCTAAAACATAAATCTGATGTTTATACTACTTTTAAGAATTAGAAAAGCCTTGGTGGAGACTGAAACAAGTCTGAAAATTAAGTGCTTGAGATTAGGTAATAGAAGGGAATATGAGAACAATGAGTTCAAGAAATATTGTGCAGAAAGTGGAATTAGAATGGAGAAGACTGTTCGAAAGACACCTCAACAAAATGGCATTGCAGAACGCATGAATAAAACTCTGAATGAACGTGCTAGAAGTATGATGATACATGCTGGATTACCAAAGATATTTTGGGCAGATGCAGTTAACACTGTAGTATATCTAATTAACCGTGGTCCATCTGTTCCATTAGATGAAGAGCTACCAGAAGAAGCTTGGAGCGGTAAAGAGGTAAATCTTTCTTTTTTGAAGGTATTTGGCTGTGTTTTATATATGCATATAAATTCTGCTGATAGAAGTAAACTTGATCCAAAATCTGTTAAATGTACTTTTATTAGGTATGGCATTGATCAATTTGGTTATCAGTTTTGGGATGATAAAAATCGAAAAATAATCAGAAGTAGAGATGTTATATTTAATGAGAAACTAATGTATAAGGATAGGGATAAGTCTGCATCTGAATTTGAATCTGTTACTTGTCATGAGCATGTTGAGTTAGAGGAGATTAGTGAGAATGATTTGAATAGTAGGATTCAAAATAATCTTGAAAATCTTATTCCACAAACTGAACCACATACTCCTACTCCTAAGTTGAGACAGTCAGAAAGAGAGTCTAAACTTACATAGCGTTGGTCTCCATCTTCATATTATTTGTTGTTGTCTGATGGGGGTGAACTCGAAAGTTATGATAAGGCTTTGTAGGTTGATGATTCAATCAAATGGGAGTCAGCTATGCAGGATGAAATGGATTCACTCATGGCAAACCAGACATGGGAGTTGACTGAATTATCAGTGGGTACGAAAGCTTTGCACAACAAGTGGGTTTACAGGATTAAACAGGTACATGATGGGAGTAAAAGCTACAAGGCCAGATTGGTTGCAAAGGGATTCCAACAAAAGAAAGGGGTTGACTACACTGAAATTTTCTCTCCAATTGTGAAGTTGACTACTATCAAATTGGTGCTAGGAATTGTGGCTGCTAAAGATTTGCATCTTGAGCAGATGGATGTGAAGACGGCTTTTCTCTATGGTGATTTGGAGGAGGAAATTTACATGAAGCAATCACAAGGTTTCTTGGTATGTGACAAAGAGGAGTTTGTATGCAAACTTCAAAAAAGCTTGTATGGTTTGAAACAGGCCCCAAGGCAGTGGTACAAGAAGTTTGATGGGTTTATGTGTAGCAACGATTTTACAAGATGTCAAACAGATTATTGCTGTTATTTCAAGAGGTTTGACAAAAGTTATATTATTTTGTTCTTATATGTTGATGATATGCTTATCGTAGGATCTAGCATTAAAGAGATAAAAAGATTAAAGAAACTTTTGTCCAACCAATTTGAGATGAAGGATCTTGGAGTTGCAAACAAAATCCTTGGTATAAGGATTCACAGGGACAAGGCAAATGGTACTTCGAAGTTGTCACAGGTTGAGTATGTCAAGAAAATTCTCAAAAGGTTTAGCATGGATGGTGCAAAACCAGTAAGCACTCCATTGGCTAGCCACTTCAGACTTACCAAAGAGCAGTCTCCAAAGACCGAAGAAGAGCAGGCTTATATGGAACGTGTTCCATATGCTTCAGCTATCGATAGCATAATGTATGCTATGGTTTGTACTAGACCAGACATTGCACATGCTGTGAGAGTGGTTAGTAGGTACATGAGTAATCCAGGCAAGCAGCATTGGAAGGCAGTGAAGGGGATCCTTAGATACTTGAGTGGCACTACACACATGGCACTTGATTTCAGACGAACCGGCATCCGGTTACATGTTTATGTTGATGCAGACTTGGTTGGTGATATGGATAACAGAAAGAGTGCTATTGGTTATGTTTACACATTGGGTAGTACAGCAGTGAGTTGGATTTCACAGTTACAGAAGATTGTGGCCCTTTCTACAACAGAGGCTGAGTATGTTGCTATTACTGAAGCTGGGAAGGAGATGACTTGGTTACAGAATTTCCTAGCAAAGTTGGGTAAGATGCAAGAGATGAGTATTTTGCATAGTGACAGTCAAAGTGCTATTCATCTTGCAAAGAACCCGACTTTTCATTCTAAGACGAAACACATTCAGCTGCAATACCATTTCATTCGTTCACTTGTAGATGATAGAGTCTTACCTCTTGAGAAGATCCAAGGCAGTAAGAATCCAGCAAATATGTTAACCAAGACAGTCACCATTGACAAACTGAAGTTGTGTGCAACTTTAGCTGGCCTTCAAGATTGATGAAGGAAGATCGAGTTGTTACGGCGTTCCTTTATGTGATGAAGATGATGGAGAGCTTGTGTTATTAGGTTCCAAGTGAGAGATTGTTGGGTCGATGGACCTTAATAAGTACTGTTTACTCAAACACTAGGTCCAATGGGGGGTTTGGGGGGGTGGTAATTTTGTAATTCTCATGTGCGTCCATGCAACCCTAATTCTATAATTATAACTAGATGAGAGGGCGCCTCTTTTAGGTTAAGAGAGAGTTATATTTTTCTGATCATAGTAAAAACTGCAACAACCGTAGACGTAACCCTATTCTGGGATGAACTATGTAAATCCTGTTAGAACAATCTTCTATGTAAAATAAATAATTTGAAACCAAATCAAACAAATAAAATAAATTACTTACAGAATTTATTTACCGAATTGAATAAATATTTAAAAGATCAAGTTGAGTTGTCCTTAAGACAAATTTGCCCCGCTATGGTGCCTACGGAAAAATGGCGACTATCTTCCAGGATACAATGATCTTTACAAATTGTAGTAGTACCCTAAATAATTTGTACGGCGAACAAAACCTACGTTGTATACTCTCTTAATTTTTCCTAAAAACTAGTACAAAGAGAATTTATGCAAAGGAGTAATACCGAAAGGGAACCAAGAGAATTTTAGATTTTTTTTAGGATGTAGAAATCTGCTGGAAAGGACTGGTATTTATAGTAGATTGGTGACCAAACAGATCTGCCCGAATAGATGCAGTTTTGAACCGAACAGGTATGACATTTGAATGAACAGATACAGTTCAAATTTGAGCAGATCTGCAGCAATTTGAATTTGTATAACTTCTGGCATTTTTAAACTTGTTAAAAGACAGTTTATCTGTTGGGAATTTCGAACTGGAAAAGGCACAATTATGGACAGAAAATTTGAATTTGAATTTGGTGCAAATTTTGAATTAATTTCCCGCAAGAATTTTTTTTGAAAAAATTCAAATAAATTTTTGTCCAAAAAATTAATATTAGAACTGATTCGAACCACAACCCACATCTACACTCGGCACGGCTCGGCTCGAGCGGCCGGTCTGACAGACAGACAACGACGGTATAAGTGCACGTGTGTAGTGTTTTGAGCCAAGGTTCACTTTGTCCATAACTCCTCCCTTCTATAAACTTAGGGTGCCCCTTGGAGCCCAACCCAAGTGTTGCCACCTAGAACTTATATACACACATAAGTTCTCTTAAGTTTCCAACGTGGGATAACCATTTCAAGAAAACTCACATTTTACTTCTTCAATTGTTTATTCCACGAACGCGAAAACGACGTCAACTTCCCATTCGCTCATAAATGGTTTTAATGAATTGTCTTCACCGTATGACTTGCCATGCACTAAGGAATACATCACCTCTTTGGACCCACCTCAAAAGACATGTGGACCCCACTCAAATTTGGGCTCAAAGTTAGCCCAAAATAAGCCTATAAAATCATATTTTTTTCCAACAATCCCCCATATAAATGGAATTTGATGGAGAGAAAATGCAACAACATGATCTAATTACAGAGAGTACAGAAATTGGGAATATTCTGCAAAGGATATGTAGCTTTTGGCGTTGAACCTTCTCTTGTGAGACACTATCGGATTTACTAGCTAACCAGTGAACAGGATGCCTTGAACTGTTCAACCATTTGTGTAAACTAAGACAATTGAACTCATAAAGTATATTACCAGACACAGTTTAGTTCTCACTATTGTGTTCATTTTGGCCCTGAATAACCTGGTCTTTCATGCATGCTCTAGAGAATTGTAGCCCTTCACAAATCTCATAGAACCGGCCCAGTTCACACTCATATAGGTGATTCTTATGAAGAATGTCCTACCATTCTCCACTAGGTATATTTAGATATAAGAATTATTAAAAGTATTACTTAACTTAAGACACTGTAGGCATCACTTGTTCATAATAGAAATGGGTAGGAGTTTGACTCCCTAGTGATCCTTCTGAGTTATACACAACTCGGTTATCCCTTTGAACCTAGATCTTGGGATCTCCAGTCAACTAGGTTTGGTTGCCGTTGTGGTAACTCTTATTTAATAGGCTTAAGTCCTATTCCTCTCGATGAATTCTCAACTAACTCTCTTGCTAACCCTTTGGTTAGTGGATCCGCTATGTTGTCTTTAGACTTCACATATTCAATGAAAATAATTCCATTATAGAGTAGTTGTCTCATGGTGTTATGTCGACCACGAATGTGTCATGACTTACCGTTATACATATGACTCTGTGCTCTACCAATTGCTGATTGACTATCACAATGGATGCATATAGCAGGCACTGATTTTGGCCATATTGAAATATCTCCAAGGAAGTAGCGAAGCCATTCTGTCTCTTCCCCAGCTTGATCTAAAACTATTAATTATGATTCTATAGTAGACCTAGCAATGCAAGTCTGTTTGAAAGATTTCCAAGATACAACTGCCCCACCAAGACAAAATACATACCCACTGGTGGATTTTGAGTCTCTAGTATCTGATATCCAGTTTGCATCACAGTATCCTTCAAGTACTGCTGGATATTTAGTATAATTTAACCCAATGTTATGAGTAAATCGGAGATATCTTAGAACCCTTATAATAGCTTTCCAGTATTCTACTCCTGGATTACTTGTATATCTACTTAATTTACTTACTTCATAAGCTATATCTAGGCGATTGCAGTTCATCAAGTACATTAAGCTTCCAATAATTTGGGGATACTCTAATTGAGAAATACTTTCCTGTACATTCTTAGAAAGAAACAAATTAACATCCACAGGTATTCTAGCAAGATGATCATCATCTTTAAGCATTTGGTGACAAAATTTGGTTTTCGTCTCTAAAAATAGTACAATTGGAGGCGAAATCTTATTTTCATCACTAAAACATGTATATTTGGAGACAAACTATTTTTTCGTCACGCGTTTTTGTCACCATAGACCTTTTTTGTTTTAGTGTTTTAATCATGTCATTATTACTACCTATAATGAGCATATCATCCACATAAAAACATATTATAACATAGCTTTTGTTTGTGTTTTTAATATAAACACATTTGTCACATTTATTAATTTTGAATTCATTTGATATCATTGCTTTGTCAAATTTCTCATGCCATTGTTTTGGCGCTTGTTTTAAATCATATAATGATTTAACCAATTTACACACTTTCCGTTCTTTTCCTGGACAGAAAATCCTTTTGGTTGTTCCATGTAAATTTCTTCATCTAACTCACCATTTAAGAAAGTGGTTTTCACATCCATTTGATGAATTTTTAGATTGTACAACGATGCAATAGCAATGAGCATTCTAATGGATGTTATTCTAGTAACCGGTGAATATGTGTCAAAGTAATCAAGACCTTCTTTTTGTCTAAAACTTTTGACCACAAGTCTTGTCTTGTATTTTCCAATTGATCCATCCGCTTTCATTTTTCTCTTGAAAATCCACTTGTACCCAAGAGGTTTACAACCTGGTGGCAAATCCACCAATTCCCAAGTGTGATTTTGCTAGATGGATTCAACTTCGCTATTTACAATTTCTTTTTATAAAGGAGCTTCAGGATTGGACATAACTTCTTTGAAAGTTAAAGGCTCATTTTCTAACAAAAAAGTTAGAAAATCTGGACCAAAAAATTTTGAGGTTCTAGCACGTTTACTACGCCTAGGTTCCTCTTCCTCATTTTGATCTATCTCTTGCTCTTGTTCTTGATCATGTTCTTGATCCTAACTAGTAATAGCATCATGAGATCTTTTGTTAGTACTAGTCTTTTGTCCAGTTCTATTTGGAAACACATGTTCAAAGAAAGACGTATTCCGAGATTCAATAATAGTATTTACATGCATTTCGGAACGTTCTGACTTATGAATCAAAAACCGATATGCACTACTATTTTTGGTATAACTAATGAAAATGCAATCAACGGTTTTAGGATCTGTCTTAATTTTTTTGGGACTAGGAATAGCCACTTTAGCTAAATACCTCAACACTTTTAAGTATTTGTAGGATGGTACTTTCTCATGCCACATTTCATAAGGTGTTTGATTTACTTTCTTTCGGGGTATTTTATTTAAAATATAATTAACAGAAAGTATTGTTTCCCTCCATAAGTTCTGAGGTAATCCAGAACTCATTAACATGGCATTTATCATTTCTTTTAAAGTAATATTTTTTCTTTCAGCAATTCCTCTTTGCCGAGATGAGTAAGGAGCGATGGTTTGATGAATTATTCCGTGCTTTTTACAAAACTCACCAAAAGGTGATTCATATTCACCACCTCTATCATTTCTAGGTTTTTTAATTTTCTTGCCAAGTTGATTTTCAACTTCATTCTTGTATCGAATGAAAGTTTCCAAAGCTTCATCCTTGGTTCGAATTAAATAAATATAATTATATCTAATGTAGTCATCTATAAAAATGATAAAATATTTTTTCCCACCGCTAGTTTGAATTGATTTAAAATCACAAATGTCACTATGAATTAATTCAAGTGGTTCCGTACTTCTTTCAATTGTATGGAAAGGAGTTTTGGATAATTTTGCTTCAAAATTCTATATTAATTAATCTACACAAAGATCCATAATTAACATGTCCTAGTCTACCATGGTACAAATTTGAAGACTCAAGCAAGTAAGAAAAAGATGTATTTTTATTAATAACAGAGGGTATAATAGTCTTTACATTCATTTTGAAAACGCCATCAGACATGTAACCTTTTCCTTCATACATCCCGTTTTTGGTAAGTACGAACTTGTCACTTTAAAAAACTAGCCTAAATCTATTTTTACTCAACAGAGATCCGGAGGCTAAATTCTTGCGAATATTCGGTACATGCAGCACATTGTTGAGAGTGAGTTTCTTTCCTGATGTCATCTTCAGAATAATCTTTTAGAAGTCGAGGACTTGCCCATAAAAAGTTGTTCACCGTTGTCTACTACAGAATAAGATGTGAATATCTTTTTGTCGGCACAAATATGGCGAGTAACACCAGTGTCCACTCATCATTCTTTAGGATTTCCAACAAGGTTTACCTCGAAAATAACTGCAGAAGATTTATGTCGTCTACACCATTGGAAATTTTATCTACTTCGGTCATATTGGCTTGAGCAATCTTCTTGCTTGATTTTCCTTTGCCTTTGCGTAAATCAATTTCTAAGAACTTCTCTGGCTTTTCACCCTTATTCACTGGCATAGTCATAACATGAGAAAGGGTTCATGTAATTGCAGCCACCATACCAGTACTGGTTCGAACATTAGTTTGACCAGTTTCTGTAGCTATGAATTCTAAATTATAAAACAAAATTATAATTTGAATTTTATACTACACAGAATATTTAAACCAAAACCACAGAATTAAATTCTGTAAAAATAAAAGAAACAAGAATTGTAACTTTTATTTCCAATTAATTTGAAAATAAAATAAAATTTTATTTAAACAAATTAATTCTACACAGAAAATTAAATTTTTGTAACACTTCAAAAATTAAAATACTGAAAACATAATTTTAATTAATGAACACTTAAAAATTATTTTTAAAACCAAAATTAATTTCTGACTAACTTCACAAATAAATATTCTGAATTGTTAATGACTACTAGTATATTACTACTAGTTGTCAAAGAAAATAAATAACATATTACTACTATTTGTTTTTCCAACCAGAATATTATTTTGTAAAATCACAGAAAATAATTTATGTTAGAAGAAGAAAGAGAAAAGGAAATAAACGAAAAATTATGTATAAACAGAATAATTCGAATCTGTCTTAAAATTGTTTGAACAATCTTCTGTGTAAAATAAATAATTTGAAACCAAATCAAACAAATAAAATTAATTGCTTATAGAATTTATTTACCGAACTGAATAAATATTTAAAAGATCAAGTCGAGTGTGTAACACTCTATCATTAAGACAGATTCACCTCGCTACGGTACTTACGGAACAATGGCATCTATATCCCAAGATTTATGATCTTCACAAATTGTAGTAGCACTCCAAACAATTTGTACAACAAACAAAAACCTGTGTTATATACTCTCTAAATTTTTCCTAAAATAATATGAAGAATAAATTGATGCAAAAGAGCAAAAGGAAAGCAAGAAGATGATTTTCGAAAATGAAAAAAAAATGCTAGAAGATGGTTTGTATTTATAGGGCCGAACAGGTATGATTTCAAACCTGAATAGGTATGATTTCAAACTGGAACAGGTACAAGATCTGTTTGAACCCAGTTTGAATCTGTTCAAATCTGCCTGGGCAGATTTAAATCTGTTTGGAAATAACTGAATCTGTTCGGTGCAAACAGGTTGAAAAACTGTTTGGACTGGTTGAACCTACTGGAAATTGGACCGGAGAAGGGTTTTGTTTGGACAGAAAAAATTGACGCAAAATTTAAATTAATTTCATTAAGAAATTCAAATAATTTTCCCACAAGAATTTGAAAATAATTCAAGTAAATTTATGTTTGAACCGACCCGACCCACGACCCACAACCCACACCCAACACGGCTCGGCTCGGCCAGCCGGACGACGACAGCACGTGCACGTGTGTGGTGGTTTGAGACAAGGTTCACATTGTCCATAACTCCTCCCTTCTACAAACTTGAGGTGCCTCTTGGGGCCCAACCCAAGTGTTGCCATCTATAACTTATATACACATATAAGTTCTCTTAAGTTTTCAATGTGGGACAACTCATTTCAAGAAACTCACATTCGCTTCTTTAATTATCCATTCCACAAACCAGAAAACGACGGCAACTTTCCATTCACTCATAAATGCTTTTGACGAACCGTTTTCACCGCGTGACTTGCCATACAATAAAGAATACGTCACCTCTTTGGACCTACTCCAAAAGACGTTTGGGACCCCCTTAAATTTGGGATCAAAGTTGACCCAAAATAAGTCTATAAAAATCATAAATTCCAACAGAAAATAGTGTAAATGAACCTAAAAGACAAAAAATGAAATTACATTTTCTTCTCACTTTCTTTTTTCTTGTGTTTTCCATTATAGTCAAATAAAAAATGAGATTACATTTCCTTTTCCCTTAGTATTTCTTTCATTAAATCTTCTATCCAAATATAGCCTTAAAGTCGGCTCATGACACTAGGACGAGTTTGCACGTAGTGTGACTTTTAGATTTTGTTTGTT
>NW_021025367.1:2199120-2211379 GCF_004153795.1 Camellia sinensis | reverse complement strand
CATTACTTGTTTTTGCTATACAATCTTTTGCGCCATTTCCTAATTACATGTTTCTATACCCATTTAGGCTTTAGTTATTTTAAACTTTGTGTCAATCACTTCTACACCTATATAAGCTCATATTAAACAATCTGAATTTTTTTATATGATTGGGATTGTTTGTCTTATTTTTGGTTGAATTTGGATTGAAGGTTTGCCGAGCATGATAGCAATAGGGACTTCAACATGCAATGGTTTCATGACAAAATGAAATCTGCCCAAAAGGTTGAAGACTTTGGAGTGAATCTTGTTTTAGCCTCTTGTGATGATAAAGAAGCCTTGAGAAGTAAGTTGATGATGCCACTTATGATTATAAAGATGCCTTCCAAAAATGATATTGATTTTTCCTTTTAGTCTTTTTGTTTGTGATTCTCGCCTTCTTGATGTAAAAGCAGTTGTGATTTATTATGTTCTGTAGTCATTGGGAAGTCAGCTTTTATGTCACATATATATGATGCTAAATCTTTTAAAATGTTGTGGAATTTTTTGGAGGTTGGAAAATGACTGCACTGATGGAGAATGCATATGCTTCATTTTATCTCATTTCCCCTTTTCCTGAACTCTGATCTCCCCATGTTGCTTATTGTTTGATTTCTTTGGAGAACATGCATATGCTTCATTTTATCTCACTGCTTTGAAGTTCAAAAATGTCAGCTTCTCTCTTATAGTTTTCAGTTGGATTGTTGCCACATGTTGAATAAGCTTGCTATACTCTTATTTTTTAGCTTCTTTTATTTGTGGTTTGCTCAATATCATTCCAGGCATGTACAAGCAAGAGTTTATTTTCTGTGCGCAAGTGAAGGAGAGGTTGCGTAGTTCAAATGATTACCAGGCATTCTTGAAGTGTCTTTATATTTACAGCACAGAGATAATCACAAAAAAATATTTACAAAGTTTGGTATGTGAGATCCTTGCTATCTATCCTGGTGGCAATTTTATTCTTTTGCATCTATAGAACTACTAACTGTTCCATTTACAAACAAGAACTTGGTTAACAACCCTTATTGAATTTGCACTATTGATTTCATATGGTGTTCAGTTGTAAATTTTTAGGTCGATGTTTTCAGTGTTTTCACTAGGAATGCAGTGTTGTTATCATGGCTTTTCAACACTTAATGTTAGACTCATTTTTTAAACATAATGATATGACACTTTATTAAAATATCTAAATTAATTTTCTCTTATTTATTCTCAAATCATCAATCAATCATCTTACTTACACATCACTGGACATAAAAAGTAGATCTAAAAAGTAGATTTGTATATCATTTTTCTTAGACATTCTTGAAACATCAAATGTGTTTTAGTAAAAATTTAAGTGAATGTAGTAATGTTCTCATATTTTTGTCATGTAAATGCCAATTCTTGATTAACCTCTCAGCCAACACTACAATAAATTAAGGTTTTAGAGGAGGGAAAAATGAAAAATAGCCACCGAACCACTACAAGGACGTCAGAACCAGTTTCCTTACGTCAAATAGGACTTGTGATGACAGACGGAATGTCATTAGCACTTGTAGGTTGAGAGTTAGAGCTGAAAACGGCTTAAACTTAACCGAAAAAAAACGTTAAGGGGCCAAAATACAAAACAACCCTCGAATCACCGAACGGACGTCACAACCAATTTTATCACTTCAAATAGGGCCTGTGACAACAGAAGAAATGTCATTAGTACGTGTAGATTGGGAGTTAGAGTTGGAAACAACTGAAACTTAACTGAAAAAGGGCGTTAAGGGGGCGAAAATGCAAAACACCCCTGAACCACTGTACGAACGTCACAACCAATTTCCTCATGTCAAATAGGACCTGTGACAAGAGACGGAATGTCATTAGCATGTGTAGGTTGGGAGTTAGAGCCGAAAACGGCCTAAACTTAACCGAAAAAGGGCGTTAAGGGGGTGAAAATGCAAAACAGCCCTCGAATCACCGTACGGATGTTACAACCAGTTTTCTCACGTCAAATAGGACCTGTCACATCAGACGGAATGTCGTTAGCACGTGTCAGCTGGGAGTTAGAGCCGAAAATGGCTTAAACTTAACCGAAAAAGGGCATTAAGGGGGGCGAAAATGCAAAATAGCCCCCGAACCACCGTATGAACATCACAACCAGTTTTCTCATGTGAAATAGGACCTGTGACAACAGACGGAATGTCATTAGCATGTGTAGGTTGGGAGTTAGAGCCGAAAACATCTTAAACTTAACTGAAAAAAGGGCATTAAGGGGGTGAAAATGCAAAACAGCCCTCGAATCACTGTATGGACGTCCCAACTAGTTCTCACATCAAATAAGACCTGTGATAGTAGATGAAATGTCATTAACACGTGTAGGTTGGGAGTTAGAATTGGAAACGGCTTAAACTTAATCGAATTGAAAAAGGGCGTTTCGGGGGTGAAACTTCAAAACTGCCCCCGAACCTCCGTCTGACTCTCACGGGCAGCTTCCCCATTACAAATAGGACTTGTGACAACTGACGGAATGTATTGGAGATGTATAGTAATGGAAAATTATGGGAAAAATATTCAGAAACCAATATGAACTCAGTTTACGCCTTGTTTTAAACTTGCTAATTTTTTGAACGTACATGTTGCATACAAATAGAAGATTGTTACATTAACTTTATGTTACTAATGAAAGATTTAGTAAAATTGTTCTGCATTTAACAATGTTCCTTATAACAAAAGACTTTAGAAAGACCGTAGAATGACTGATAATTGATTCATCATAGAAGGTTGCTTCTTACTTATTTTTATTTGTCACTTGTTGCCAAATTCATTCATGAAGTTGGACATGTTTTGGTCTAATTCTAATGTTTTTTTTTTTTTTTTTTTTGTAGATGACTTTGTTGCGTGGACTTCTAGAGATATTTTGGTGTATGGAGAAGAAATTGTACTTTTGTATAGAAGTAATATAATATTTTTGTCATCTTCGGCTTTTGTGCAACTAACTATTACTGATACAGAAAACTTTTGGCAACAAACAGATAATTACTAGCATGGTAGAT
The DNA here is from genome assembly GCF_004153795.1 of Camellia sinensis. Lineage (NCBI taxonomy): Eukaryota > Viridiplantae > Streptophyta > Magnoliopsida > Ericales > Theaceae > Camellia > Camellia sinensis. The sequence continues at coordinate 2,208,338 of NW_021025367.1, read as the reverse complement.
AGATCACCTTTTGTCGCCGTATAGATATATGATTTTTGTCGTGGTACATAGATGTACTTTTGGCTTGGTACATACATCACCTTTTGTCGTGGTACAGATTACGATGGTAATTTGTACCATGCCAAATGGTCATTTCACATGGTATAGTAAATGTAATTTTTGTATATGGAGGGCTTTACTTTTTGTACGATTCTATATGTTGTATGGAATTATTATTTTAGTTTGGACAATAGTTGGTTTGTTTGTACTTGGACAGTTAAAGTAATTTATTTTTTGTATACGGATGCAGATTGTGGAATTATTTATAGTTTATGTATCATTTTATTTATATACGTGTTACAGGTTGCATGGAATACAGACAGGTTATGGACACATTTTAATATTTGCAATAAAACATAATATCATGTTTTTGCCGACTAAACATTGTGTAGCCAAAAAAAAGGAAAAAAAAAAAAACCAAACATTTGGCTACTAAAAGTTTTGTAGTCAAAAGAAAATCAAACATTTGGCTACTAAATTTTTTTTAGGCAAAAGAAAAACAACCATTTAGCTACTGAATGTTTTGTAGCCAAAAGAAAATCAAACCTTTGGCTACTAAAAGTTTTGTAGCCAAAAGAAAATCAAACATTTGGCGACTAAAATATTTCATAGCTAAAAACAAAAGTTGAAGAATAAAAATACTTTTGGCGACTAAAAATTTAGTAGCTAAACATGTGGGAGTTTAAGCGACTAAATTTTTAGTAGCCAAAATGCGGAAGTTTAGACGACTAAATTTTTAGTAGCTAAAAGAAATAGTATTTGTCGACTAAAATTTTAGTAGCCAAAAAAGATTAACTTTAGGTGACTAAAATTTTAGTAGCCAAAACACGAGTATTTGCTTTAGGCGATTAAAAAATTTAGTAGCTAAAAATTTTTCCGCGACTAAATCATTGGCTTTTGGCGACAAAAAAATTAGTTGGCAAAAATGTATTATTTAATTAATTTTCCAACCTATTGGTGACTAAATATTTAATCGGCAAATGAATACATTTGGCGACTAAATTAAGTTTAGTCGCCAATTAGCTTTCCCGACTACTCTTCAGCTACTAATTTTTCGACCAAAAAATTTAGTCGCTAAAAGGTTATAGGCGACTAAAAAATGACTTTTGGCGACTAAAAATTTAGTCACCAAAAGTGAAAATTCTTGTAGTGTCAAGATTCAAAATTCACCGTTTGCAAATTGTTATGTCATTATGAGTTTTAATATCACTTTTCATTACAACAAATTAATATTTTAGAGATACAAATTTAGGAATAAAATATTTTTATGGTCACAAGTGTCATTATTATATTTGTAATGATGAAATTAAACATTTAGTAATAAATTACTATCCTTTCGGAACTAAAATTTTTGTCTAAAAATGAGACAAGTATATTTATTAGTGACATTTTAAAATTTTATCACTAAAAATCTTTTAACGACCTTTTAATAACTATTCTTACGACAATAAGAATTGATCTCCAAATATTTTTTTATAACAAAATTTTCATTTTTGAACAAAAAACATTAATTCTTAAAACTCTTATTTGCTGTAGTGATTTTGTTGTTTTAGAATTTAAAATATTTATTTACTAACTGGACTTTCCAAAATCATTAATCATGTGATGATGGGATTCCCATTTTTTGCCTGTAACTAAGGTTGTAAAATTAATCAAAACTATTTCTAGCTTGGCAGCTCAACTTGTCAAAAGTTCATTTGAGATTGACGCGTTAGGTAAATAAGTCAAACTTAAATATATTTTAATACTCATTAAGTTTTCAAACTAATGCTAAGTGATTTTTTGGCAAGTTGGGTTAAAAGCTACCTTTGTAGCTTGGGGGCTAAAAAAGCTAGAAGGTGTTTTTAGCTATGGAGTCATTTGACAAGTTTAAAAAAGTTACATATAAAATTACAATTATACCCTTTTTATTATTTAGGGTTATACATAGGTGAAGATGTAAATTTTCTAGATTGGGTGGGGTAGTTTGGTCATTTTATTGTGATGTGACATCATAAATAAATATTAACCAAAAAATTCAAAAGTAACTTTTAACCATCTTCCCAAATCACTTTCTAAAAAAGTCAAAAAAATTGGTAAAAAGTCAAGAGTCAGTTTTTTACCATTTTCTCAAAACACCCCTAAATAACATACTACTCAGTTATACTCGGTTATAAAAATTATGAAAAACTAACCTACTCGAGTTCAACTCGTGATCAACTTAAAAGTTAAATAAGTTAAATCTGAACACATTTCAAAATTCATTAAATTTGGATATCAAATTTAAACCACTTACACTTAATTCATTTTCAATTATTTCAATTATACTTGTAATGGAGAGAATCTGAATAATGAGAAGAGCATGCTTGGGCTAATGACAATTTGAACGAGTTAAAAGCATATAAAATGCATATTATTGGCCTTCATTATTGTTAGCTTTTTAAAGGTATTATATAGAACTTGTCAAGTTCAATCAGAGATGAGGAAATTCATTGATCAATTATTCATATCGACTTTTAATCTTTGACTTTACGTTCTATATAACCAGACAATTAAAATCTAAACAATTGAAAGTACATATTTCTCAATCCATTTCCTTAACAAATAATGTGTCTTAATATTAGTGCAAGATCAGTAAAAATTGTCCCACTCACGGAAACCTTTTTGACCCATGCATACATAATTAGAGTCCATTTTAAAGGTGCATGGGAATGCAATTAGGTCATTACTTGGAAAGGACGTAAAATAAATATTTATAAAAAAAAGAATTATTTATGATGATGTGGTAGTGATATTTTTAAAGGGTAAGTTACACTGACTTAGTCTAAGGTTTGAAAAAAAAAATACAATAGCACCATAATTTTCGCATAATTACACTAATTTCTCTTTTAGTAAAATTAAAGTAACTGAAACTAATATAAATAGTGCAAAGACACAAGAATAAATAAGAAAAAAATACATACATTTAGAACAAAGAGATGACAAACATCATTTTCCTATTCATATAACTAACGAATTATTAGAAGAAAAAAAAATGAATTAGGTATTATTTGAATTAAAAGGGAGCCCAATATAATTTGAAAAATCTAAAAATCCGCTAGATATTGATTTGTGATTATGTATCAATTTAAAGCAATAAAACAATCCCAATCAAACAATCAAGACAAATCGACGCAACGATTTTAACGTGGAAAAATCACAATTGGAGCACCTCCAATTGTGATAAAAAAATCACGGGCAACAGCCACAAAACAATCCACTAAGAAGATATAAAGGAATTACACAGGTATACTCTCAATTACCTAGCTAATCCACGTCTGAATTGAACCAACCCCTATGTGCCTCTTCCAATCCCGTCTTCACCTCGGAATTGTCTTAACGATGAGCCACTCCAGAATCCACCAAAACTTCAAGCTCGAATTCTTCAAAATCCACCGAAGAACAACTCTCTCTTTTGTGTAGAACAAACAAATAATCCTTTGATATATACTCTTTAAACCATGAGTTGAATACTCAATCAAAACATCAAAGAAAACTAGCAAAATATCACCAGATATAAACCTTAATATCCAAGAAGTAGATCTGAGGGAGTAATCCTAGTTTTGGACTGAAACAAATACCTATAGAAATCTGGGACTGCGAAGCTCGCTTGAGCAAAGACTCTCTCGCTCGAGCGAGGAACCAAAAACACGTGTTTTCCATAAGTGGCTTCGCTCGAGCCACGCACCCTTCGTTCGAGCGTACATTCATCTATTTTAGGTTTTTACACAGACGCAGCCTTCGCTAGAGCAAGCACTCCTTCGCTCGAGCAAGCAAGGGCGGACAGGCAACTTTGAATGCAATTTTGCATTTTGCTTCGGGGGCGCTGCCCCTCGACCCTGCCTGGGCGTTGCCCTGGACCCGTCAAGGGGCGCTGCTCCCTGGACCCCCGCGAGCTGACCGGGCAGCTCGATCCTCGTCATTATTAGCGAAGTGGTAATCTTGAAAGTATTAACAGCACAACCTTCTCTGCACGGCACAATTCGAGTTGGATTCGCATCTAATAAACTCATAGCCTCACTGAAATAAAAGTGCGAAAGCAAGTACAACTGAAAGGAATTTTGTCAAACGGGATTGCCAAGAATAAAAACCTAACATAATTATATCAGAATTGTGGGATTTATTGTGTTTTTTTCAAATCTCAGGGGAGATTAGTGTACTTTACAGTTTTTTGAATTATGAGCTAAATTGATAATTGTTTTAGCTTGAAATGAACAGGCAATAGAAAGACATCGTTTTGAATAAAAATTCTACTTGTATAAAATTATCTTAGAGAAAAAAAAGTGAAATTATGGACAAGTGCTATCTTCTCAAAAGAAATTTTCACTTCATGGTTGAATTAATCAACTTGCCTAAACAAAGAAATGGGCTACTAATTGATCAATGTCTCTGTCAAGCAAAATCCCAACTTATTTTTCTTTCCTCCATAAAAGTTGAAGCAAACTTTAGGCTTAAAGAAGTCATTGATAATGAGCCACTGAGTCTAATCATGCTTAAAATAGTCATTCATGTGTCAACTTTATGAAGAAAACAAATTATATTTAACTCAATTAAAAATGCCTTATTGGAAAATTTATTATAATTTATTTCTTTAAAAATTTGAAATTTCATGCTTAAGCAGTTTTACTTTGGAAAGATAGTGTTGTTTTTTAGGAAAGATTGGAAAGATAGTGTTGGAAAAACTTTTCTTCATCTTCTTTTGGTTTAATTTTTGAAAAATGTTTTCGAATTTTTCGTTTTTGTGTTTTTGTCTTTTATGAATAATTTCAATATTTCAATTGATTTTTTTTTTTTGTCTTTTAGATACAGCTAATCTAAATGCAATTAAAATTTAAAATATTTATGAAGAAATCTGCCCAAAAAAAAAAAAAAATTTGTACCAGGCTTTTGTATATATATTTTTTGTATTTAGTTTTTATATTTTTATAGATTTATTCACAAATATTTTACTTTTTAAGTGCATATAGATTACATGGATCTTAAAAGTGAAAAAATTAATTAAATATGATAAAATTTTACTAAAAGTGAAAAAAAATATAAGAAAAAAAAACTCAAAAACAAATTTTTGAGTTTCAAAACCAAACAGAGGTTGGATTTGAGACAATTTTTTAGCTAGTTTTGTTGAACGTTCAAATAAATTTTGCTGATTGACAACAACTACTTAAAATCCGATTTTCGCCTAAAAAATCCAAAAAACCTAAAACATTTTTCTGACACCTATTTTTATTTATTTTTTTATTTTTAAAAATCGAGTTTCAAAACCAAACAGAGGTTGGATTTGAGACAATTTTTTAGCTAGTTTTGTTAAACGTTCAAATAAATTTTGCTGATTGACAACAACTACTTAAAATCCGATTTTCGCCTAAAAAATCCAAAAAACCTAAAACATTTTTCTGACACCTATTTTTATTTTTTATTTTTTTTAAAAAAAATCCATTGAAAAAGCAAGTTTTGAAATGAATACAAAAACACTTCAACTATTCAGCTAGGATTTGTTATATATTTTTTTAGCCAAAAATGGATTTAAAAGGAAGTTACCAACCTATCCCTTCAACCTAATACTTCTCCATTTGGATAAATATTATATACAACAAGGTCTGGACCTGGACTTCAAGATACAGACTCAAACCTAAGAATATCAGTGGAGATGATGAAGACTCACATAATGCTAGTGCTAGTGCTAGTGCTGCAACTTGGAATTTGTATAAGTATTATTATACTTATCCTTACAAAAAGTAACCACACATTTGATTTGATGAAGTTGTCAATTTAATCAAATAATATTAAGCAGTTATTGTTAATTCAACGCAATTGTACTCGTGCTCAATTATAATACCTACTTAATATGTGGATGTTTGTTTAAGAGGGAAAAAATGGCAATTGTGCTTTATTACCTTATTTGGTGAGATAATAGAGTAAATTATTCCATTAATTCATGTGGTTCAAAGGTGTCACTCTAGTCTCTGTAGTTTTAATTTGAATAATTTAAACTCTATACTTTTATTTTTGTTGCAATGTGATCGTACTACAACAAATTAAGATTTTAGAGACCAAACCACTTTCTAGGGACATAATATTTTAGTTATCAAAAATGTTAGTGTTGTATTTTCAGCTATGAAATTAGTGATAAATTACTATCATTTTGGGATTAATTTTTTGTGGCATGAAATTGTTTTATCTCTAAAAATGCATTTATTAGCAATATTTTCAAAATTGCTTCTAAATGTCTTTTTTTTTTCTTTTTTTTTTCAGACGACTTTTTAGCAACGACTCGCGCGATGTCATAAATTGGCCCCCAAATATTTTTTACAATAAAATTTTTACTTTTGAGGACAAAAAGTTTGGTTCCTAAATATATGTTTTATTGTCCCTCCATCATTTACCATTAAAATTTGGAATGAAAAAAGACAATGTCTAAAACTAGAGGGATCAAAATAAATTTCAAAACAAACTACAATGACCACTGGTGTAATGTACAGGAACACCTAGTTTGGCATATGATATTATTCCTTTCAAAATATTAACAAAACATGACGAAGAGATCACATTATAATAAAATTAAAAATAAAAAAATTAAATTATTTAATTTAAAACTATGAAAACTAATATAAAATTTCGCTTAAATAAAAGAAATCAATAGTGTAATTTACCCAAAATGTAAGAGTGCTGTGTCAGTCAGGCCATTTAGCTCGGCAGCCTCAATGACAAGCACATCATCACCATAAAATCATTCTTTTTCAATGTTTATCTTTGCTACCTAGAACTCATTGTGACAACTACGAAATCATCTGGATTTATGATTTGGTTTGGCAGAAACTTGATCGAGTTGGATCCCATACATCTTTGGTTATATTTTCGTTTTTTTGAATTTTTTTTATTTTTTATTTTATGTTTTCGGAAAAAAATAATAAAATATTCGAAAATGTTAAAATAGTTTAGGAATATCCGATAATAATAATTAATCCGAAACAAGTTGAATTGAAGACACAACAAATTTATACTTGACTATATTATATTTGAATATATACCAGAGGCACATTGAAAACGATGGTGAAAAAGTAGAAATAAAGGGCGAGAAATTTAATGTATGTCTATTTTTGCAAAGAAATAGTTACATGTAATATATGTCCAACTGTCCAACAAATAAAAAAAATATAAGGTCAAAATCAATGGTGGAGACTTATAATAAACACCCATATTAAAAAAATAAATAAAAAATTGCATTTGAGGCAATTTCGAGCCTCAATTTCGAGGCCTCAATCACAGCTCTAAATAAAAAGATGAGAAAAAATAGGTAGATACAAAATTAATAGGGCAAATTATATATACCCCTCGAGGTTTAGCAAAATTACAGATATCCCTTGAGATTTGAGAAATTACAGATACCCCCTGAAGGTACTATTTGCATAACAAATTAGGGGGCAAATTGTTATGAAAATATAAACCTCATTGGGCAATTTGTTATAAAAATATAAATCTTAGGGGGTATCTGTTATTTTCGAAACCTCAAGGAGATATCTGTAATTTAGCTAAATCTCGAGAGAGGTATATGTAATTTGCCCAAATTAATAATAAATAAAATATGTAAATACAATTTTAAATTAGAAACGATAAAAAACACTCGTGTTCCCATTTTGTTTTCATTTTCAAGTGTGTGCTTAATTTGTTGTAAATATAACTAACGATAATAAATAAATAAATAAGATTGCTTTCTAGGTGAGATTTTGCATCAAAACTCATAGGCATTGTGGCTTGTCCAAGTCCCTAGCTTATTTAGCTTTTATTTTAATTTTTTTGAAAACCACTTAGCTTTTAATTAAATCAATTAAAAAAATATTTCCATAGCTCAAATTAAATATAGGTAGCATTTCTTTTAATTGAGAAAGGATATTGCTTGAGCATTTTTGGTTGTGAAACATAACAGATGGTCATATAATAAAAAATAGGGGAGAGATCAAGGGTTGAACTGGTGGATGAGATGAGATGTATTTTCCACTGGACATGTAGTATATTATATTATAATAAAATTTAATAAATTACAATCATAATAAATTTTAAATACTATAAATATATAATTAATACAAAGAAATTCTCGAAAAAAAAAAAAATCTCAAACAAATATAGATGAAATAAATTCACAAGTAGTTATAATTTCTTAAACTACTATAACATAATAGATCCTCTATCTCAAAATTTCTCTCTTCATATCTTAATGCACTCTCGACCATTAAATTATGTAAAAATCTCCAAGTAATAAATATTAAAGCACGACAAATAGATTTAGGGACATAAACTCCCGCATCTTTTAAATCAAGAATTCTATGTTTCTAAATTTTTGGAGTTGATGACACTTGCCATACCAAAACACACATGTCCACTTGCAAATTTGGGACAACTAATCTCTCACATATAACATTTAACTGGTTGAGAGGCATATATGTCCATTCAATCTAGATGGGCCAGGCCCATGATCGCAATCCACCTGTCCAATCCACTTTGTTATTTTGATTTGAGTGGAGTTTTTTTGTAGCGAAGCCCACATAGTCACCTGGGCCTTAGCCAATAGCCCACCTAGTATCTCACCACCAGTCTTCTGCAGTCTCCAATATACTATTAAGGCCCGCTCTCTCAGGCATGTTTGGGTCGATTCTAAAAGCGAGCTCATTTATTATTAATTTATTTATATCACATTAATTCTTTATTTTTTTATATGACTTTTTATAAAAAATTAAAAAATAAGTCATACCTAAACTCATTCTGCCCACACTTTTTTTTAGGACCCTTGCCTCTTTTATTTTCTTTTATTCTAATATATATATTATATAAGGAAAATAGAGTTTTTAACTCACAAATCTTATCCAAGTTTCAATATTTCAATCTTAATTTTTAAAATTTTTTTGATTTAAAAAAAAAAATTCAGCAACCCCCGATGCCATTTGAGAGATTTGGTTGAAACTTCCTCATAATTAAACTTTAATGCATTAAGGACTAGTATAAACAAAATTCTTTGAAAAATTTAACACATATCATGCCTTTTGAGAGATTTGATCAAAACCCTCTCATAATTAAACTTTAATGCATTAAGGACCAGCATAAACAAAATTCTTGAAAATTTCAACACATATGATTATTATCAAAATATTAAACTTTAATATAATATA
>NW_021025367.1:2140208-2186999 GCF_004153795.1 Camellia sinensis | reverse complement strand
AGCAGTATGACTAATGGCGATGCTCACATATAAACCAACCATTCGAGCACAACTTCTATCGCTCGAGTGGTAAAACACGCTTCCTAGAAGTTCAGAACACACACAAGCGAAGTGGCAAACAAGGATGTTCAAGTCAAGATACAAAATGTCAACACAAACTCTCTGCACATGTACAATTCAAGTTGAATTCACATCTAAACTCTCATAATCTCATAGATACAATAAAGCGAATAAAAATATGACTGAATGAAATTTTTTTCAATGAAATTGTCAATTACAAAAATTTAACAAAATTGAAAACAAAAATAAAATAAAATAATAATAATAATAATCATATAAAATTTTAAGTGTTTGCCAAACGAGGCTATGCCTGTGGAACACGACATTACCTACTAGCCATTGCACTACCCACTAGGCATGTTTATGATATAATAATTGTCAAGTTGGTTGCATTTTCTTGGCTAATTACAGAGATTACGAATCTTCTGCTTCAAATTCTTCTATTTGTGTTTTAAGATATTCAACCCTCGTTAAATTATGTCTCAATTTTTTATATTTTAATATCGGTTGAATTTTATTTATTTATTTATTTATTTATTTTTTTTACATCAAAAATTGACCCGCTATATGCATGAGGTAAATTTCTGGGATACTAACCCATAGGTCTTTGAACAATCTTATATACATTAATTGGTATATTTGATTAGTAATTTTAAATTTTTATAATCTCTATATATAAGAAAAAAAAGTCTTTTTAAGAATAATAATTGTGGAAGTTCTAAACTCTTAAATTAATTTTGTTAATTTGTTAATTTGTAAAGAAATAAAAAAAAAATCTATTAGTTAGTTCCTTAAGTCAAAAATTCAAAAATAAAAAAAAGTTCAAATTATCTACAATTTTGAATTTTAAAATTCAAAACAATATGATAAGTTACCCTTACTCTTTCCAAAAATAATGTTGATCAAAATAATTCAAATAAAAAAATAAAAACACTAATTATCTATGATTTTAAATTTCAAAATTCAAAATAATATGGTAAGTCACTTTCATCCCACCCTCACATTTTTTGAAAATAATATAAATCTAAAAATTTAAAAATCCAATCAAATTAAAAATTCAATACAATTCGCTCTTTAAAATATTCAATATTTGATCTTTTTTCTAGCCCAACCAACGCATCCCCAAATGTAATGATGCAATGGTTATTCTCTCTATTTGCCAATAGTCCAAACTTATTTCAAGTTTGTTTGTTTGTGTTTTTTTTTTTTTTTTGTAAATTTATGTTTTTTGTGTGAGTATTTTTTTTTCCCTCTATATGACTTTTTCTTTCCAATGTATTTTTTTTCCAACTAAATTGCTAAAAAATATATATCTGTTAACTATCTTTGTTTTGGGAGTTGATTTGAATTTATTTATTTATTTTGGTAGATGTTTGTGTATTTTTTATATTGTTGTTATTATTTCTTTTGATATATGTGAATTGATAATATAGTTATGATTTTTTATTTTTTTTTATAGAATAAGGCATCTTATACTGTTCTTTATGATTTGGCCATTTTTAAAATTTCTAAAGCAAAATTTTCAAATTTTTTATTTGTAAAAAATTAAAAACATTTAATTGACTTACCCATCAATAAATAAAATTTTAAATAATGAACACTATTTCATAATTTATGGTTTTAAAAAAAAATATTAACACCTATATATGGAATAAGAAAACCTAAAATCACATTTTTTTTTCATTTTTAACTCTTTAAAACTTTAACGGTACTTTTTTATTTCCACAATATTGTTTTTTTATATTTACAAAGATAAAAAAAAAAAAAAAAACTAGACCAGAGTTGTATAATGGTTAGTGGAGATGGTGAGCATGGCAACAACAACGGTGATAATGAACTCGGCTAGAGCATTGTTTGGGTGGATTCTCAAAAGGTGAATATTAAAAGAATAGTAGATAGTTTGGGTGATAAATTGATTTAGAAAACTAATGTGTGGTTGAGATTAAGTGTGAATTTTACCATATAAAAATTGAATATGGACCATATATTATTTTTTATATATAATTTTGGATACTTTTGTATAACTATCAAAAATTATTATAATCACATGTTACTTATCATTTGATATATTATTATTGTATCATCGTAATGAATTTCATTATTAATGTCTATTATCAATGTAGTGGTGAGACGTCACATGATAAATAAAAAGATGTTTTATTATTATTATTATTGATAATATATTTCTTTATTTACCAATTTACAATGTTTAAAAAATTAATTTATATTTATTGTTAGTTTTTGTAGATAAAAATTCAAAAATAAGTTTTAACCAAATTCGAGTTATAACTAATTTGAGATTGAAAAGGAAATTTCAAAAGAAATTATAATTATATATAATTTTAAAAAAAATACAAGAAAAAATTGGAACTATAAATTAAAATGATCAAACAGACTAAATTCTATGAAAAAATTAAAATGAAAAATTGATCAAATTTTAATTTATAATTATTAAATATTTTTAATAAGTCATTAATTTTTTATGCAGGTCCTAGTCTGATCTGGTCTTAAATAGTTTTTTAGATATAAATATATCTTAATATTGATACGGTCAATATTAGACATATTTTAAGAAGGGTAAATTATATCGATAGTCCCTATATTTTGTCTCTTGTGTCAGTTTGGCCTATGTAATTTCAATTAGTTTGATTTTTACCCTTAATTTTAGATTTTGTATTAATTAAATTGATAATGCTGGTTAAGATTTTTGAAAAAAAATAGTTATTGAGTTGGTTGAGATTAACTTATTGAGTTGAACAAATTTATAATTTTGTCTATAAAAATATAATAATGCTACTCATGTGTGTATTTAAAAAAAAAAAACTAACAATTATAACAATTGGATCAAATTGAGACAAAATTATAAATTTAGGGTCAAAATTGGGCAAATTAAAATTGCAAGGATAAAAATAACACAAGAGTTAAAATATAGGGATTATCAATGTAATTTATCCTTTTAAGAATAAGTACATAATTTCTTAATTAATTTTGAAATTGTTAATAAATATACCAAACAAATATGTACATATTTCCTATTTTATAAATTTAAAAAAAATATATATGTTTACTAATTAAAAATTAAATAAATAGGTAGGTTTACTAACTCATGAATTGGACATGAACTAGACGATTCTCTAAGGACTAGGCTTAAATCAAGAATTATTGGGAGAAAAAATCGACTTGAACTAAATTTTCTTGGCTATTGAGCTGAAGGCTTCCTTTTTGTGATTAATTGTGTATTACATGTAAATCAAGCCAATGACTTATTTTGTATTAAGAGTTAGTACTCTTCTTTTGTAACCAAGTGTTGACTTGGAAAGTTGTAAGCCCGTAAAGCATTTACTTTTGATGTCAACATGTAATACTTTTGAAATGAATACTCTGATGAATGAAATAAAGCTTTACTCTCTTATGTCTAATCATGTTAAGAATGTATGATTTATGGTTTATTTTGAGGGCGTTACAGGTGAAGTTTAAATCTAATGTTAAGCCTAAATTTAATATCACAAGTGAATTCTAATATGTTTTTATATAAATTTTGTAACATAAGACAAATTATAATTTTGATGCTAGACAAATTTTTAGACTTTACAAAGCATGAAAAAATTAATATATTGACAAATGTAATTTACCACTATCATATGATAAATTAAATTTACGAAACTCATAAGACGAAATGCATTTGTATTTTATCATAAATATAATTTTTGTGATTTATTTTTAAATTTTTACCAATTAAATTATGACATGTATTTGTTATTAAGAACTTAGAGCACACAATTAATGACATAAGAATAAAAAAAAATTTCTCTTGATAAAAAATAAATAAAATCTAATTGACTCTAAATTATTTTTACAAAATATTCTAGATAAATTTTTTAGATTATTATTTAATTTTAAAAATTAGTTTTTGATTATTTATTTATATCCATACATAGCACGAGTAATTATGCTGATTTTTTTTTTTTATCGAGAATTACGCTGGTTTGAAATAATAAAGATATATATATTTTACATGAACAACATGACACTTCTCTCAATTAAAAAAAAAGAAAAGCCAAATTTGAGAAGGGAATAAAATAGGTCAAAAGTTAAAAAATAATTATAATTTATCATATCACTCTATTTATTATTTTGTATATCATTTTTATAAAAAGTCAAAAAATTAATTAAAATAATCAATTTTCGAACGAGTCCAAAGTATTAGATTATGAAAAAATTATTAATTGGTCGTGGGGAATCATGTGACTATACCCTAAGCCAATCATACATTTTTATATATCTTCATATTTCTCAGACACTCAATATAAAATTATAAATTCCACTCCTCTACCAATCAGAAGTTACCTAAGCACCACGTCATTGTGCCCCCAGAACAATAAATAACTTCTCGTTCCTTATTTATTTATTTATTTTTGAGTAGTCTCGCTCTCCAGATTATGGGCACGTTTGATTTAACAAGTGAATCTTCCAAATAGTGGGATTAGATTTGAATGTGATGTTGGTGTGAGAAGTTTTGTTCATAGTGGAAAGATGGGACCTACAATGCTTTGGCTCCACTCACAGTTTTGCTCGTAGTGGAGAGATGGGAGCTACGATGCTTTGGTTTCCCCTTTTATTTTGCGTTGGGTTTAGTTAAAAGATTTAAAAAAAAAAAATAACAAATAAAATATATTTATATTCTACTTAAATTTATATATATTTTTTCTTTTTTTTTTTTCTTTGTTCTTTCTACACCTCCTCCAAAATCACTCAACCAAACATATGTCCGAGATGAAAAAACAAGAGAAAAAAATCTACTGGTGGCTCACAATACCCCCAAGCATGGGAACTGACAGTTTTTGGTTTATTATCACTGCAAAAATCCCAGTTTTACTCAAAACTAGCAATTAGCTTGTACATGGTATATAGATTCAAAATTTTAAGTAGCTTACTTAGCTGCTGAACTTGCTCTGCGAATACAATCTTTAGTTTTTGACCGCATCAGCACATTTCAGGGGGTTCTTGTCGTTTTCCTTGTAGCACTCAAAACAAGCATTTTTCTCTATCCAACAGGGCAGTTTCTTCTGGGTTGGAAGCTTGAACTCCTTGTCATGGAGATCCTTAGCTCTCTGTGTTACTTCCTGCACCATTACCTCCTCCTGCTTCTGCAACTTCTCCAAAACTTTCTCGCTTTCTTGAATGGCAGAACGGATGGCATCTAACTCTGCACTGGAAGAATGTGGAGGCCGGGATAAGGGCAGGAATATTGGTGGCTGAATGGGCCAACCGACCGGAGCAGTAAGTTTGGGTATTTCAGAATCACCAGAAATCTGCTTCTGATGCGCCTTAGTTTGGGATTGTTGGGGTTCCCGTGGTATCTTAGTTTGGATCTTTTTGTTTTTTTCTTCGACTTCTCGCCGTCATCTGTAAGCTGTTTGACTAAGTTGCTGCTAATCTGAATCGTAAAAGATTCACCCATTATATATAAGGTTCCAGACAACTTACCTGAAGAATATTCACTGAAGTGATCAAATAATCAAAATCGGCAACAAAGTTGAGGCCAAGTCATTATTACAACTTTGAACATCAAAGAATGAGACAGGAGGAAGGGCAAATATGAGGGCTCTTGATGAGATGAGACGAACATAGCATACTAATGTTGGAAAAAATTAATCAAATTAGATGGATTTGAATAACAGTAATATCTTTGATGAGATTAAGAGGCTGTCAGAGAGTCCAAAACCTTAGGATACAACAGAATGCTATAGCCAACCAAATCAACCTGAGCAGAATCTTCTGTACAATTTGGATGTACTAGTGGCTAGCCTCAGTTCCTAACATAATTCCACTCCTTGCAAAGAGAGAGAACAACCTAAAGATGTTGTGTTTTGGGATACTACTACAGACCATTGAATGCCACCTACCAACTAGAAGCTGTAGAAGGTCAAGAATGCATAATAAGCGTGGCACGATGGGCATGGAGGTTGAGATTCCATTCAATGAGAGAAACAGAATTCCAAACTTTAGAATTTGATTATAGTTAAATCAATTAGAAGCTAGTACGAGTGATTAATAAGGTGGTCTAGGTGTTCGCAATTTTCAGTGCCCTTCCAATGCTCCACCCTGTCCCTTATTCTAAGAAAAAAATCCTAGCTATCAGGGTACAATTGAAAGGATATAATGCCTCAAATCCTTCCACTACATAAGAAGTCTGCCTCACTCACAATTCCATTCTCATAATCAGCGAACACATCTCCCTGATATTCAAAATCAATAACCTCCCCCCGACCACTGAACCTTCCTACACTTCCCTACCCAAAAAATGGTCCAAATTCAGATTGGGATCTGCAGTGTCATCCACAATTGCAACCTAAAGATCACTACATCAGAATATTTCTGCAAAATTTTGAAAATTGGCATTTATACAAAGAAGAGGCCTACACTTTGTCAAATAACTAGGCTAAGTAGTTTGACATTAGCTAGCCTAGAAGAAATGACTGCCACTCAAGCAACAGGACTCCAAAAATGACCAAACCATGCTTCACAGGTACTCAAAGTGGTTTGAGCTTATAGTAATGTGCACAAACCTATTTTACTAGACCACTTGTAACGACTCTCACAATTCTTCGTAACATCTTTATTAATGTGTTATTATAGCTTATTAAAAGAAGTTTGGCATTGAGTTACAATATGAATTCAATAATTAATAAATAAACATGTGAGAAGCTATAATAACATGTTTATTAAACTTCTTTTAATAAACATGTTTTATTAACTCAATAAGCTATTGTAATATGTTTTAATAAATGTGTTAATAAATATTACAATATGTTTTAATAAGCTATTGTAATATGTTTATTAAAACAATATTACAATATGTTATTACAGTAAGCTATTTCTTAACATGTTTTATTAACTCAATATTACAATAAGCTATTGTAATAACAATAAACATATTATAATAAATATGTGTGAATAAATGCCAAACATATTGCAACCATATGTTTGGCATTGAGTTACAATAGCTTCGTAACATCTTTATCTTGTTTGGCATTGAGTTACTATATATTTGACATTGAGTTACAATAGCTTATTAACATGTTTTATTAACACATATTATAATAAACATGTTTTACAATAAGCTATTACAATATGTTTTAATAAATATTACATGTTTATTACAATATTTATTAACACATATTTATTAACTCAATAAGCTATCTTAATATGTTTTAATAAGCTATTATAATATGTTTATCGAAGCATATTATAATAACAAGTTTATTATATTTATTAAAACATGTTTATCAAAAGAAGTTTGGTATTGAGTTACAACATGCACAATTGTGTTGGTTAGCACAATTAAACATGTTGTATTTAATAAACATGTGTTAATAAACATGTTGTATTAATTCTATATTAATATGAATTCAATTGTGTTGGTTAACACATTAATAAATAGTTTTTCTATTTGTACACAAATTAATTATAGAATTAAATACAACATGTACCTTGGTGTGGGACCCACAAAATTTGTGAAAAATTTATAGTTTTATGATTGATTTATGTGATCTTAGAATTTTTTTTTTTATTTTTAAATAAATAGCACTTCACCTAAAGATAACCTAATAACCTCAGACCTTTACTTGTGTGATCTCTTATTTATTTATTTATTTTAATTTTTTACCACACAAAGAATGTCTTTGACTTGATTATATAATCGTATGATAGAAAAGTGCGTTAATACAAAGAAGAGGGAGATTAGAGGATCCCTTGCTAACCAACACAATTGAATTCATATTGTAACTCAATGCCAAACTTTTTTTAATAAGCTATAATAACACATTAATAAAGATATTACGAAGAATTGTGAGAGTCGTTACCAGTGGTCTAGTAAAATAGATTTGTGCACACTACTATAAGTTCAAAACAATCCAACAATGGCAACTTCAAGAATGCTCATGTACAATGTTTCTCACCACCTATTTCTTCAACAAACTATGCACCCTCTTCTATGGTGCTTGGTCATAGTGGTGGGACACCAACAATATACTTTTTCCATTCACTCTCATCGTTCTTGCAATCACATGGTACGTATGGATCTTTACAAACAATAGTAAAAAGAATCAGCCACCGCTGCCACCAGGCCCACGCGGCCTACCCGTGGTTGGAATCCTTCCATTCCTTGACCTCCAGTTCCACTCGTGTTTCGAGAGCCTCAGTCGGACTTACGGTCCGATCATGAGGCTCCCGATGGGTACGAAGGTGGGAATTGTGGTTAGTTCGCCATCTGTAGCACGGGAAATGCTCTGGGATCATGACATCACTTTCGCCAACCGTGACGTCCCGGGGTTGGCCAGTGTTGCGGTGGCGAAAGGTGATTAAGATATAGTTTTTAGCCCGCATGGGCCTGAGTGGCAGATGCTGAGGAAGGTCTGCGTCCGGGAGGTGCTCGGCAGGGCCACCCTTGACTCGGTCTATACCTCCGCCGACGAGAGATTCGAAATACGGTTAAATATCTCTACAGTAGGATCGGGTCTCCAGTTCACGTGGGTCAACAAATGTTTCTGACTGCTCTAAATGCAATAACAAGCATGTTGTGGGGTGTGACGGTTCAGGGGCAAGAAAGGGCTAGCATTGGGGCAAGTTTCCAGGTCGTGGTGGCAGATTCAATAGAGCTTTTGGCGAAGCCCAATTTGTCTGATTTTTTCCCGGGTTTGGCCCGGTTTGATTTGCAAGGGCTGAAGAAGCAATTGTTGGGGATAGTTATGAGGTTCAATAGGATTTTTGATGCAATAACTGATAAAGGACCAAGATTGGAGGGTGGTAGACAGAACAAGGATTTTTTACAGGTTTTGTTGCAGCTGAAGAATGAAGGAGATGCCAAAACACCTCTCACCATGACCCATCTCAAGGTCTTGTTCATGGTATGTTTTAGTCTCTTCCAATTTAAATTCTTTATGGCAAGTCATGAAATTCATTCAGTAATACAAAATAATAGCTAATATATTTTGCGTTATAACGAAATGTCAATCTGTGAGTATAGGATATGGTCTTGGGTGGAACCGAAACAACCTCCAACGCTATAGAATTTGCCATGGCAGAGATGATGAACAAGCCAGAGGTCATGAAAAAAGCACAAGAAGAGTTAGAGACAGTAGTAGGCAAAGACAGCATAGTAGAAGAGTCTCACATAAACAAACTCCCGTATTTACAGGCCATACTAAAAGAGGTCCTCCGATTGCACCCTGTCCTCCCTCTCATGGTGCCTCACTGCCCGAGCCAAACTTGCATTATCGGTGGCTACACAATTCCAAAAGGCGCTCGGGTTTTCATCAATGTATGGGCAATTCATAGGGACCCTTCAATCTGGGAAAACCCGTTGGAGTTTCGTCCAGAGAGGTTTTTGGATGGAAAATGGGGGTACAGAGGAGCTGATTTTAATTATTTCCCATTTGGGTCTGGGAGAAGAATGTGTGCAGGCATAGCAATGGCTGAGAGAATGTTCTTGTTCTCATTGGCTTTAATTTTGCACTCATTTGATTAGAAATTACCCGAGGGAGAGAAATTAGACCTTTCAGAGAAGTTTGGGATTGTGTTGAAGAAAAGACTGCCTCTCATGGCAATCCCAACACCCAGACTATCCAACCCTACACTTTACGAATAAGCAAGAAACGACCATCGATCATCTGTTTCACTCTCTGTCTCATCTCTTCCAAATATTACCCGTGTGACTAAAAACAAAGATTAGAAGAATATGGGACCGACAATAGTGCAGGGAGTGAAATAAATGAACTCAACCTACTAGCAAAAGTAAAAATGATATATTGTAATATTGGTTGCACTTTAAAAATCTAATGCAATTCTTTTTGGGATATTTACCAATAAATCTTATCACAAAACAAGTACTCTAATTAATCTCAAATTTTTTTCTATGATTTGTTACCATGGAGATATATGTTCCTCAAATCTAAGCTTGCACCTGATCAATAATAATAATAACAAACTGTATCTTAAGAAATTGTATAATTTTCCCGGAGTCACCAATGTGACTAGGCTTAAAGTGACATGTTGCTTGCAACAAAACTATCAAAGACATGCCATGATCTCTAAAAAATTATGCATACAATTATTTGATTTAAAAAACGATGACAAAAAAATATAAGGATTTATATGAATGGATACCTCATCAGCCAAATTAAAGCATTTTTTTAATTTTTCATCAAATTATTTTCCTTCTCATCTAGTTGCCTAGTCAGTAAGGTACATAAAAGTATGAAGCAAAATTATCACCAACTTACAAAGCTAAAAAAAAGAGCTTGTACTATTGAAAATAAACAAAAAAAAAAAGTTACAAGAAATTGGGTACAAGCAATGTGTCCATACAAAAAGGATTGTAATATTGCGTACCAAAAAAGAAATATAACTTTGGGAGGGGGTTCAACTTGTTTATGCAAAAGGAATATGATCCTACATTCAGAAGATATTTCAATTCCCCAAAGGAGCAAAAAGTTCAAAAATATATTTAAATTTTAAAATAAAACAGGGAAATTTGGTCGGAGGACTGGGATACGGTCAGGAAATGGTGCCATTATGCTGAGTTCTTGTCAATGACATTGACATCATCACATTGCCTATTGACTTAAAATCTTGATCACAGCACACCTATCTTATCTCCACACCCTCCGCTTGAGAATGACTGCACTACACACTCACTTCTTTTAACAGTGTTAATAAAATTCACTCTTCCATTTCCTCTACTAAATCAAATTAATGAACGTTATGAATTGACTTGAATCCCATCTCTGTAACATTCTTGAAGTTTTTATTCTAGGTCTTTTTAAACAACAATCATTCCCAAAGTTGTCTCTTCCCCTCCCCCCTCTTATTTTATTCAGCATGCTCGTTTACTCTCCTTTGCCTATTAAGTTGATCTTTTTCCTACCTCACTGAACTTGTCACCAAGTTATTTAAAAAATGTAAGTGAAGTTTTTCATGTAATCCTATATGTTGTCCTCTAGATTTCACGACTCCTAGCATATGCCTAAAATTTTTGGTTGCTCTCTTCCATATTGAAAAGAGGTTATTTACCTCAAATCTAATTCTGCAGTCTTTCTTGTTTGGCAATACCAACAAGCAACCTGTTTTTTTGTGCATCTGATGAGTTATACCAGTATTACTTATAAGGAAGTTTCATAAAGAATGAGACACTTGTAATCTTATAAACATAATGTCCACAATCAAGATAAAGGAAACATGCACAGAACTTGACAGAAGATACCTGTAAGGCTGCTGAGACGTTCTTTAAGTCTTGAATCTTTTAAGCCAGTTCCAGATACAAAAGCTACATCTATTTTGAAAGAAATCCTACCCGAGATCTACATAAAAAATAGAAAAGCATATGGGCTAGAAGAGAAATGGGAACCTAATTATGGCAATCATAGTCTGTGGAAACCTGTAACCTGTTACCTCCCTGACTGCCTATGTGAAATACTAAAATGCTTGAAGAATCATCGGAAGTGTCTGAGAGTTGCAAACAACCAAAAATCACAAACAGATTGTCTTCAAGGCTCACCTTTTGTTTGTAGATTGAGGTGGAAGAATCGAAATAGTAATGGCATGGGGTTGAGATTTAAAAAATCATGCAGCTAATTTGAGGGTGACCTAATCTAGAAACAAATTTATGTTTAATGTTCAATATAACTAAAGATGATCCTTCACCTAATTAGACAGCATTTTCATTTTAGGTCTTTCCACTTCATCTAAAAGCAAAATCATGAAAAAAATTTGTGATCTTGCCATTGAATTAAGATGGTCAGTACTAAGATTGTAAGATAGCAAAGCATTGCCGACTTCCCAAAATGGCCCAAATAGCTACTTTCTAGATGTGAATCAACAAGTAAGAATGCTTGATTACTATTCACTATTCAAATCTTAGACTTATGTTGTTTTTCCCTAGGCAAGAGAGTATTCATAGAACAAATAAAACTAATAGAGTAATATAATTTTATGCACAGATATTACATGAAACAAACACGCTATTGTGCACCAAGACAATCAAACAACACAGAAACAGAACAAATCTTTCTACATAAGGTTCAAGATAACCAAGTCAATATACAAGCAAAGTAGGAAGAATTTTGAGTAATTGAATCTAAACCATTCTTGTTGAATCAATACATTCGCGTAATTGATATGAATTATAAATTAGGAAGAAGAAACTAGGGCACAAACCTTTGGCTGTGGGTTTCTTGGCAAAGATGTTCATGATTTATAGAAAAAATCACAACAAAATTGAATTTTTACTGCTTGCAATGCATGCTGTAAAAACTCTTTCACGACATGCACACAAATGTTGTTATATGACATGCCGTGAAAAGTTAAGCGTCATTTACGATATGCATGTAAAGTTGTAAAAAGTAATAAATTGAACATTAATGACATACTTTGTATGTCGTATATAATTTTTTACGACATTTTTGCCATGCCATAAATCATCGTGGGTGTTTGGGAAGTGGGTTCTTATGTAAGTTTTTTTAGTTGTAGGATATTATTGGATAAAAAAATTTTGGTGTTTAGGAAGATAGTTGGGTTTTTTTGTGGTTGTATGTAATGTTTGTGAGAGAAAAAGTGAAATGTTAATGGAGTTGGATGTGATATTTTGTTTGGATGTGTTTTTTTTTTTTTTGGTTTTGCAAAAAATTTGTCTTTTAGTGGAAAAAATAAAAAAAAAATCCCAAACCCAAATTCCCAAACACCACCATCATACTTTCCATGGCATAATTTTGCATGCCATAGAAGGTTATTTTTAATATATTTATGGCATACTTTGTATGCCATATATAATATTTTACGACATTTTTTTGCATGTCATAAATCATCACTTTTCACGACATAATTTTGTATGCCGTAGAAGGTCATTTTTAATATATTTATGACATACTTTGTATGTCGTATATAATCTTTTACGGCATTTTCTTGCATATCATAAATCATTACACTTTTCATGACATAATTTTATATGTCGAGAAAGTTATTTTTAATATATACTATACATACAAGAATATAACATTGTCTAACAGTATGTAGACAGTAGCTTATAAAATGCAACCTGTGAACAAACCAAGCAGAAGGAGCAACTATGAAGTAAGCAAAAAAATCTAATATCCATACACCAAACAACTTGCATACTAAGTTCCATCCTCAACTTCTATCATATCAAGTTGATAACAACTTCAAACATACAAACCAAGAAAAGTATCTAAATCATAAGATTCATGTTAGGGAAAATATGTGATTCCCCACAAGTAAATCAATCAATGGGAATAAAAACTAATGCGAAAAAATTAAATCAAAAGCAACACAAGAATTTTTACGTGGTTCCCTCAATGTGAGGTACGTCCACGGGATCGAAATCCGATTCCACTATCAACCAAAGAGTTTCCAAACGGTTACAAACGAGACACGAATGATCTCACAAAACCACCCTTAGGTGAATTCCAAATAATCACAAATAAACAAGAGGAAAGACCTCACCAAATAGATGAACAAAAATCTTCAAACTAGAGTCGTAGTAGACCACCAAATTGTATCAAATCTGCAACCCAAACAATACTTTGAAACACACACCACGTGAGACAAAAATACTCACACACGCAAAAGACCACCTCACAAATTAATTGAGCAATCAACCTTCTAAACAGTGCACCGGGTTTTCTTTCACTCCATGTTGCACCCATCGAATTGATGTATGTAATCTATCACTCTCTTTCACCGAGAAAAGTTTTGATGCTCACATTTTCTCAAGGCAAACAAAAACAATATATATATTCTTAAATTTAGGACTTATTTTATCAAAACCCTAGTTGTATCCAAATTGAATTGGGTTTCCACAAATTAGATATAATATATAAAAATATATTATAACTAATATCAAACCAAATTAAACTCTTTTAATAAACCAATTGGGTCCCACACTCCAATAAGGAGGTATACCCAACAATTCTCCCCTTACCGACTTAGGTGGAGAAATCAACCATACCCGCCAAAGTTCAACACTTTAAATGTTTGTCCCTCGACAAAGTCTTTGTCAACATATCTGAAATATTATCATCTGTGTGAACCTTTTCGAGTTGTAACAATTTCGAATTCAACACATCAAGAATCCAATGGTATCTCACATCAATGCATTTCGATCTCGAATGAAAAGTAGAATTTTTACTCAAGTGAATAGAACTTTGACTATCACAATAAAGCACATACTTTTCTTGCTTTAAACCCAACTCTTGCAAAAATTTCTTCAACCATAACTCTTCTTTGCAAGCTTCTGTAATGGCAATAAATTCAACTTCGGTAGTTGAGAGAGCAACACATTTTCGTAATTTAGATTGCCATGCCACAGCTCCCCCTGTAAAAGTCATCAAATACCCCGAAGTAGATTTCCTAGAATCAACATCACCGGCCATGTCAGAATTCGTGAACCCATCAAGCATCGGCTTACCATCCCCAAAACGCAAAGACACTTTCGAAGTCCCTCAAAGATATCTTAGAATCCATTTTACCGCTGCCCAATGTTCTTTACCCGGATTAGAGAGAAAATGACTCACCACACCAACGGCGTGAGCAATATCCGGTCTTGTACAAACCATGGCATACATTAAAGAACCAACTGCTGAAGCATAAGGAATTTTCAACATCTCTTCTTTGTCTTTCTCACTTGTAGGACATTGATTCGAACTAAGCCTGAAGTGACCAGCAAGTGGACAACCAACCGGCTTCGCTTTATCCATATTGAACCTCTCAAGAACTTTCTCAATGTAGTTTTCTTGAGACAACCAAATCAGCCCCTCTTTGCGATCACGAACAATTTTCATACCAAGTATTTGCTTTGTCGGTCCCAAATCTTTCATAGCAAAAGACTTGCTCAACTCCAATTTCAACCTGTTAATTATGGTAGAATCTTGACCCACAATTAACATGTCATCCACATAAAGCAAAAGAATAATAAATTTGTCATCTGGAAAATTTTCCACAAACACACAATGGTCCGAAGTGGTTTTAGAAAAACCATTATTCATCATGAAAGAGTCAAATTTTTTGTACCATTGCCGCGGGACTTGCTTGAGGCCATACAAACTTTTCTTCAATTTGCAAAAAAAATTTTCTTTCTCTTTTTCCACAAAACCTACTAGTTGCTCCATGTAAATTTCTTCTTCAAGATCACCGTGAAGAAATGCAGTCTTCACATCAAGTTGCTCAACTTCAAGGTTCATTCTTGCAGCCATGCCAAGTACAATCCAAATAGAAGACATCTTCACAACCGGTGAGAAAATTTCGTCAAAGTCAATACCTTTCTTTTGCCTAAAGCCTTTCACAACAAGACGTGCTTTGTACCTCAGATTCTTGCTATCATTCTTCAATTTGAAAACCCACTTATTTTTCAGAATTTTCCTCCTCTTAGGCAACTTCACTAAATCATAGGTGTGATTTTCAAGTAAGGAGTTCATCTCCTCTTCCATGGCCTTTTTCCAATCACCTTTCTTTGCATGCTTAATTGCTTCTTGGTAGCTCTCAGGCTCCCCTTGATCGGAAATCAACACAAACTCATTGGGAGGATACTTTCTTGAAGGTTGTCGGTCCCTTGTAGATTTTCTCAACTCAAGTTGTGGTGGCGGTTCTTGAGTTGGATGCTCTTCCTCAATTTCTGGCTCAACTTCATTAGGATTAGCATCATCCTCCACTTCTTCAATAGGTGGCTGCACATCTCCTCCATTTTCATCATCAACTGAAGAAGAAGGAGATAGATCCATGTCAATGAGATCACTAGTTTTTGGCTCCGGTTGATCACCTTTGCCAAAGTCTTCAATTGTTTGGTCTTCAAGAAAGACAACATCACGATTTCGAATGACGTTTTTGTTGACCGGATCCCACAATCTATATCCAAATTCATCACGCCCATAGCCAAGAAAAATACACTGTCTTGACTTACTATCAAGCTTGGACCTCTCATCCTTTGGAATGTGAACAAAAGCTCGGCAACCAAACACTCTCAAGTGCTCATAAGACACATCTTTACCAGTCCAAACTCTTTCAGGAACATCACCATTCAAAGGATAGGAAGGAGACAAATTAATCACATCAACCGCTGTATTAATTGCCTCACCCCAAAAAGATCTTGACAATTTAGCTTGTGAAAGCAAACACCTTGTTCTTTCCACAATTGTGCGGTTCATCCTCTCGGCAACGCCATTTTGTTGAGGAGTCTTCTTAACTGTCTTTTGGTGCCGAATACCTTGGCTGCGACAATACTCATCAAATGGCCCAATGTATTCACCACCATTGTCTGATCGGATGCACTTCAATTTCTGCCATGTTTCTCTTTCAACCATGGCCTGAAAATGCTTAAATACTTCTAGAACTTGATCTTTAGTTTTTAGTAAAAAAGTCCAAACTTTTCTTGAATAATCATCAATAAAAGTAACAAAATAAAGTGCACCATTATGTGTTCTAACTTTCAAAGGACCACAAACATCCGAATGAATCAACTCCAACACATTTTCTTTTCTAGAAGCAACATTTTTAGAAAAGAAACTCTATGTTGTTTACCTGCCAAACAATGAACACAAGTTTTAAGATGTGTACCTTTCAAACCGGGTAGAAGCTCTTTCTTGAACAATACTTGCAGCCCCTTTTCACTCATGTGGCCAAGCCGCTTGTGCCACAATTCGGTAGAATCATCTTCAAGTGCAT
The DNA here is from genome assembly GCF_004153795.1 of Camellia sinensis. Classification (NCBI taxonomy): domain Eukaryota; kingdom Viridiplantae; phylum Streptophyta; class Magnoliopsida; order Ericales; family Theaceae; genus Camellia; species Camellia sinensis. Next base: position 2,170,208 of record NW_021025367.1, on the reverse strand, counting down.
TACAACACCTTTACAAATTTTTCCTTGCATCGAATAAAGTGTATGAGTCTTCTTGCACTTAGCCACCACCAAAGAACCCTTTGTGAACTTTCATATTCCATCACCAAATTTGTTGTTGAAGCCTTCATCATCTAACTTCCCAGTAGAGATCAAATTGAGGCGAATGTCGGGAACATGCCTCACATCTTTAAGCAACAACTTGCAGCCCAAATTTATTTCCAAGCAAACATCACCCATGCCAATAATCTTGGACAAACCTTCATTACCCATTCGAACGGAACTATAATCTCCTTTGGTGTAGGTAGTGAAGAAATCAACTTGAGACGTCACATGAAAAGAAGCACCGGAATCAATCACCAATTACTCTCTTGGCCCACAAAATTGATACAATCATCTTCACAAACAACCATGAGATCATCAGTAGTAACTGCCGTTGTGTTTTCTTGCTTCTTATCCACACTTCTGTCACACATTTTCTCCTTATTCTTGAGCTTTTGGCATTCCCGCTTCACGTGCCCTTTCTCATGGCAATAATAGCACTCAATGTCTTTCTTTGAAAAAGAGCCATCTTTTGATTTGTCACGGCTTTGATCACAACCATGAGGAGTCTTACTCCTCTCCCTTGTTTTGCTCCGGCCTCTCACAACGAATGCTTCCGAATGAGAGGAACCTGCTGATTTTTTTCTAGTTTCTTCATTCAACAGGCTACTAGTGACTTGGCCCATTGTGACAACTCCATCGGGCGCCGAATTACTTACGGTCACAACCAAAGTCTCCTAACTTTCGGACAAAGAACTAAGTAGCATCAAAGCCTGCAACTCATCATCAAAAACAATTTTCATAGAAGCAAGTTGGTTAACAATACTTTTTATTTCATTCAAATGTTCTGGAATGGGGCTGCCATCTTTATATTTTAAATTAACCAATTTACGAAACAGAAAGGCTTTATTTGTGGTTGATTTTCTATCATAAAGGCCTTCTAATTTTTTCCATAGATCATGAACTGAAGTTTCAGTAGCAACATGATGAAACACATTGTCATCAATCCATTGATGGATAACACCAACGGCTTTTCAATTAAGCCTCTTCCACTCATCATCTTTCATACCTTCGGGTTTGCCACTATCACCCTCAATAGGTCTATACAAATCTTTACAAAATAATAGGTCCTCCATTTTAGTTTTCCAAGTTACCCAATTGTTTCCATTGAAGCTAAACATACGACCCACATTCCCCTCCATTGATTTACACAAATAAATAAACCCAAATAACCCGTAAGCTTTGATACTAGTTGTTAGGGAAAATATGTGATTCCCCACAAGTAAATCAATCAATGGGAATAAAAACTAATGCGGAAAAATTAAATCAAAAGCAACACAAGAATTTTTACGTGGTTCCCTCAATGTGAGGTACGTCCACGGGATCGAAATCCGATTCCACTGTCAACCAAAGAGTTTCCAAACGGTTACAAATGAGACAAGAATGGTCTCACAAAACCACCCTTAGGTGAATTCCAAATAATCACAAATAAACAAGAGGAAAGACCTCACCAAATAGATGAACAAAAATCTTCAAACCAGAGTCGTAGCAGACCACCAAATTATATCAAATCTGCAACCCGAACAATACTTTGAAACACACATCACGTGACACAAAAATACTCACCTACGCAAAAGACCACCTCGCAAATTAATTAGGCAATCAACCTTCTAAATAGTGCACCAGGTTTTCTTTCACTCCATGTTGCACCCACCGAATTGATGTATGTAATCTATCACTCTCTTTCACCGAGAAAAGTTTTGCTTCTCACACTTTCTCAAGGAAAACAAAAACAATATATCTATTGTTAAATCTAGGACTTATTTTATCAAAACCTTAGTTGTATCCAAATTGAATTGGGTTTCCACAAATTAGATATAATATATAAAAATATATTATAACTAATATCAAACCAAATTAAACTCTTTTAATAAACCAATTGGGTCCCACACTCCAATAAGGAGGTATACCCAACAATTCACTAATCTCTAAACTACAACTTTAAACATCCAAAAAGCATAACTACAAATCGTAGATCAATTAGTCAAATATTTGGAGTCTCCTGGAAGAGAATTCAAATTTTGCATGGCCAGGAAATTGAATTCCACAAGTTCAATATGACCTAATTGTGTCCTTGAAAACTTGACATTTTGTCATACTTGCCATCAACTCCAAGGAGTTCATTTTCTCCCTGCTAAAGATTAAAAAAAAAATGATGTTAAGCATTAACAAGTAACCTGAATAACCCAATTTTTGTCAATTGTTGTGGGACTAAATTATAAGGATAAAAGTTAATCTCAAAAAGAAAAACAAAAAAAAATACAAAAGATTACTATCAATTCATCACATTATGCAGTACAACTTCAAATTAAAAAAACAATGTTAAAGTATTTTAAAAATCCATATTAAAATTACACGTATACAGCAAACCAAGCAATGAAGGAACACTTAATGCTTTGCACAATATTGCCTCGGGAAATTAGTTTCAAACCTTCAAATAAAATGTTTAAAAAAAAAGAAAAGAAATGATGAAAGTTTGCTGAAAAGATATGCTCGGTTAACAGTCCTGAATACATGCAACAAAAATTTCTTAAATACTAGATGCCAATAAATGTGTATAGAATTTGAACCACCATAAAAAGGTATTTGGCTATCCATCATATTAGCAATCATTCAGCATTATAAATATATAAGATGAATGCATACCACTTTCGGTTAAATAACTATAACAAATACCTAAAATGAAGCATCATGAAGGGCCTGAGCAGCTGCCATACTGGCAAAACCACCACCTATAACGATGACTGAGGGTGAGGCACCATGTCTTCTCTCAACATTTGAATAGCAAGGAACTACAAAAAAACAAAAAAATAAAAATAAAAAAAAATAAAAAAAATGAACTTAGATTCTCATGTTGGGCCCTGGAGCTTAACTGGCACAAATTGATAAATGGTTCAAATAATGGCAGAGTTAGTGATTGGGCATGCTCACATTCAATGAACTAATGTCACTATCATAATATGCCTTCACATCTACTTCCAATCACAATGATAGACAAAAACAGTTAAAAATATTTTACACATATACTTGGCCATCATCAAGACAAAAACAGTTAACAGAAACAATGATAGACAACATATTTTACAGATACACTGGACATGCTACCTATCATTATTCAAAAATACAGGCAAGAAACAACTAGGCAAAGGAAATTATTGACCACAGACACAAAAGAAGTAGCAAAAATAATAACTTCTGTAACAGGAACGTGGGTGAATAAATATAGATGGGAAGAAAATGCTTTATTTCTTGAAACAAAAATCGATCAAAATAATCTCAGATAAAGTATTGAAATTAATGTGTCATTATACCTAAGAGACATACAATGAAAATTTAGGGGTGGTTTGGGATGATCGAAACAAGTGCACTTTTTGACTTTTTATGAAATATGGGTTGGGTATGAGTTGGGTTTGAAATGATGTGGTAGAGGGGTGATGTGACTTAAATAGGACAGTGACTTTTTGACTTTTTTAAGTTATGATAAACAAGGCCTTAATTACAAAAGCTTTTTTAGTATCAATCTTGAGAATTGCTTCTGTTCTAACATATCTGGCCTCGATTTCCATTTAAAAAAAACAAGTCCTTGCCTGAATGTTGAATCAAAGGCATGCAAATGTCATCGTTCACCATTCCCCCTCTAGGTCTAGGTTAAAGACTCCATTTTTTTTACTTGTTTATTGCTCCCTTAATTTTATGTGGATAAATTCTAAAATAACGATTAGCAACTAACCGTTGGATTACCTCATTGCAAAACCGATAGAAACCTATCCATCGGTCCATGTTTATGACCTTGTAATCAATTTGTGTCTGCATTCAAAGCAAAAACACTCAAATGAGGTAAATAAATGGGATTGGATCCTATCTTGTGCATGCCTATAAGGTCCTTCACGTCACCACTCAAACTATGCTGCATCATTGTATGTGAGACTGCTAAATGAAATTGTTGAGGGCTAAATTTCTGATTTTAACTAAAAAACGAGCAAAGAGGAGCTAGCCCCATATGATATTCACTAATATGACAAATCCTAGAATCACAAGTCCAAAATTAAGGAAACTCTCACCAATACTCAAAAACAAACATTAGACCTAGAATTCAAAAGGTTTGATAATGATTAGTTTACACCTTTAATACTCAATTTGGATGGAGAGGTTTTATGAGAAAAGAAAAGAAAAGAAATGATGAGAATAAAAAACCTTCACTTGTTTGGAGGGTTAAGTAGGTGAGAAATGTTATGTTTTGTTTTTGGTGATGAGATTTGGTGAGAAAAGAAACGGGTTTAATGAATCTTTTCAAAAATACCAAAATTACTCTATGTTGGAAGAAACTAGAAAAATAGCTTATTAATATAAAAAATTATTTGGATAAAACAAAATAAAACACTTTCTTTTCTTTTTCCATCCAAACACAAAATGACAAGAAACCATAATCATTTCATTTCATTTCTTTTATTTTCTCGCCTCATGATCCAAACGGAGTGTAAAGGTGAGTTGTTGCAGAAATTAATATAAGTAACTGGCAAAACCAATAGTACAATTTAGCATGATCAAGCATTTCAATTGGTTATCAACCACAAAGCTGTAATGAAGAAAACGCAGCACATAAAAGGGACAACTTTAATATGGTTAAGTGGACGGATGTAACACTTAGCAAAGATAAGGGAGGGCTGGGTATAAGGAAGGCTAAGGAATCAAATGACTGCTTGTTACTAAAGTGGTGGTGGAGGTATGGGGTGGAGGATGAGTCACTGTGGAAGAGGGTGATTGTTAGCAAGTATGGGGCTGATGGAGGCAGGTGGCTACCACTACAGAATGGGGAAGGCAAGGAATCTGTTGTGTGGAGTGATATCCTGAGTGTGGCTGCATTAAATCCTGAGTTGTTCCAATTTTTTGCTTCTAAACTACAGATTGTGGTAGGGAATGGGAGTAGGATTCTGTTTTGGCATGATAGGTGGTGCATGAATTTGAAGTTGAAAGAGGAATTTCCTAGGTTATTTAGGCTTTCTATGGAGAAAGAAGAAAAGCTTAGTTACTTTATGCAGAGGAGGGATAGGGATGGTCCTTGGAGGCTACAGTTTAGAAGACCTCTGTTTTCTTGGGAGGAAGAGGAGGTCGGGAAGTTGCAAGAGTTAACTAAGGATGTCCCTAGGTTGAATGAAAATCTGTGTGATGGTGTAAAGTGGACAGCATCTGCGTCTGGTGTGTTCACAGTGGCATCTGTGAGATCTTGGCTTCAGAAAAATTCTGGAACTAGCTTACAGGTTCCTAAGATGCTATGGAATAATCTGGCACCTCCTAAAGCCCAATTCTTGTGTTGGCTGGCTTGGAGAGGAAGGGTAAAGGCTGCAGTTGTTCTGCAAAGACTAGGGGTGTTAGGGGGTAATGCAAATGTTGCCTGTCCTTTCTGTCTTGCCGCAGAAGAATCAGTAGATCATCTGTTTGTGCAGTGTCCTCAAATATGGAAGGTTTGGGGAAAGTTGATGCAGTGGTGGAACTTATGCTGGGTCTCTCCTGCTACAGTGGATGGAGTTCTTTCTTGGTGGTTGGGAACTAAGCATAGGAAACTAGTGAAGAAAATCTGGATGCTGGTCCCAGTGGCAATGCTGTGGTCAATCTGGAGGCTTCGGAATGAGATTGTGTTCAAGGGTCATTTACCAGATATGTTGGAGCTTGGTGAGGTAGTTAAAGTGAGGGTGGGGTACTGGGTTCGAGCTTCACTGCCTTCTGTCAATTACTCAGTGCATCACATAGTGGAGAATCTGAGTCAGGTGCTGGTATGCATCTGAGAACATGCGGATCATGTATGCTGTGTTGTGGTGTCTATGGGGAGTTTCTGCTACTACTGTAGGCAGAGTTGGCTACTATTGAGGTGCATTATGCTGTTGTTGAGTTCTTGAAATCTCCTTCAGCAGAGATTTCTTTGATGATCAATTCGTGCCTCTTTGCTTTGTGTTGTTCTGTGGGTTCTCTGCTTTGGTTTGGTCTCTCACCAATGCCCTTGCATTGCCCTGCCTTGTTGATGTTTTTGCATGTTTTATGCTTTTTCTCATCAATAAAGCTTTTATTTTGCTGATCAAAAAAAAAAATATATATATATATATAATCACACTTGTTTAAAAAGTGTGATTAAAAATTAGTAGTGTATATATAATCACACTTTTAATTAGAAGGTGTGATTAAAGCATATATATGTAATCACACTTAATTGAAAAGTGACATAAAAAATAAATATTATCACACTCAATCAAATTAAGTGTGATTAAAATATCAATTTAATTTTTTTTATCATACTTCCAATAAAAGTGAGATCTTTTTTTTGTCAAAGTGTAATCTTTAACTATTTTTGTAATAGTGTATGGTGATAAACAAAAGGAGTTTTCTTAAGTGTGCAAGTGCACACCATGTGCCACTTACACAAAAAGTGTAAGTGTAAGGTGTAAGTATAAGTATAAGGTGTAAGTGTAAGGTGTAAGTGTAAGGTGTAAGGTGTAAGTGGGTTGCACATGGTGTGCAACCTCAAAAAAGGTGTAAGTGTAAGGTTTAATTTTTTACAAAAGGTGTAAGTGTAAGGTGTAAGTGTAAGGTATAAGGTGTAAGGTGTAAGTGTAAGGTATAAGGTGTAAGGTGTAAGTTGCACACCATAACCAAACCCTAAACAAAAATGAAAATAGGGTAAACTATAAGAAAATAATTGACGGAGAGAGAATGATTAGAAGTATCACTCTCTCCCCTTAAAAAAACACAGAAAGAGAGAGAAAAGCTAAGGTTTGGTAGAAATAGAGAGTACTACTGTTATTGTTAATTAGCTCAATAATTAGAATGGTTCTTAACTATGGCAACACAGCCAAGAAATTAAGAGAGTTGGTGGTGATCGTAGTAAGCTCCTCAATCTTTTTATAATTTTTTAATCATTTTTTATTATTTTATATAGTTTAAAAAGGTTCAATTATTATTGAACACATATTTGAACTACAATATTAGAATATTCATTTATTTTTCAAATTAATGAATATTTGTCACACAAAATTAAATTTTACTTTCATTACTTTATATTAATTAATAAAAATTTTAACACACAAATTTATCATAATGATATTCTTTATTTTTCATTATTTAAAATATAAAAAAAAATGTATGTTCTCTATTTTAACTAATTTCTTTTTTTATTTATGTACTCCAACTCTACTATTTGTTTTACGTATTTATACACAAATTATTTAAAGAGTCTCCCAAACTCTTCAAAATGTAACTAGTTTTAAGAATGTTGTTAGTATAACTATTATAATGTTGTTAGTATAACTATTATAATAACTAATCCGTTGAAGTGACCAAACTATGCTAATACTAGTTATAGTAACTTCATTTAAAGAGTTTAATGGAGACGCTTTTGGCACCTCATAAAGGACAATGTAAACTAAAAGAAAGTGGAAGTGATGGTTTTGTTGGCCAAGAGCTTATCTCTGAAAAAAGATATTGTCAGGTAAATTATAATTTTTTTACCTTTACAATTTATTTTAAATTTAATTTTGATCTCTATTATTTTAATTTTGAAACTGGGTAATCTCAAAGTTAAAGTTTAGAACATTTTCAATGGTAACTCATTAAATTTTGTAATTAAAGTTATTTTTAAGCTATGAACATTGTATAAAAATTATATTTTACTAATATTGTTTTAATGGTACTACTATTTTTTGCCTCAACCAATTTTCTCTCTATTTAATTTTCCTGTTTCAATTACTTTTAACCACTATTATTGAACTGTTTTTCTTCCCACCACAATTGAACCACTTCTCTCCAAAAAAAAAAATAATAATAATAATAGCAAGACTTCTTAATTTAGTCATTCCGAAAAAAATACTGACAACATTTTTAAATCTCATTTGGCAATATCACTTTTTAACCTAAAAGTCAAAAAGTCATTAAAAAAATCAAAAAATCAACAACTTATACAAAAAGTCAAAGATTCCATTTTCTCTGTACTTTTTGCACATATTTTTGTAAAAAATCAAAAAATCATCCCAAACATACTAATTTCTTTTACATCATATTTTAGCCAAGAAGCCAAAAAATTACTAAAAAAAATTGTTCCCAAATGAGGCCTTAGTTTAAATTACACTCTTCTGCTATGAGATTTAGAAAAAATATAAGGAAAATTTATTCATAAATCCTATTTGGGGAAATATTGATACATTTAGGTTTCATTTGGGAATTTTAATAACTTTTTCGGCAAATTACAGAAATAGTCCCTGTACTTTACCCCGTGTGTCATTTTGGTCCCTGACATTTCCAATTGCGCGATTTAGCCCTTCAATTCAACGAAGTGTGCCAATTTCGTCCAATAATTGATGCCTGTTTGAAATTTTGAACGGAAAGCCAACACCTGCCTCTTGCGTGCTCCCTCTAGCAATTACTGAGGGGCACACTCGTCTTTTCATCTCAAACCCTAGTTGCCTCCCGCCAAAACCATATATGTCATCTCTATCTCCATTATATACACATACAGACTCCAATACACATACAGACTTCAAAATTGATGGCAGACGAAGGACGAAAGAAGAAGATGGATCATGTACTATGCCGATGCAAAATGAAAGCTCAGTTGAAGACTTCGTGGACAGAGAGCAACCCTGGACGAAGGTTTTGGGGATGTCCTCAATATGGTGTAAGTGTAGATGGAAAAAAATTAGGATGTCGTTTTTGTTTTACTATTTGTAAAGGCAACTAAGGTGTTTAAGAAAAAATATTGCAGAGCAGACATGCATGTGGATTCTTTCTATGGGTGGATCCTCCATTGTGCCCTCGCGCTCGAGATATCATACTTGGGTTGTTGAGAAGAACCACCATGCTTGAAGAGCAATTAAAGATGTAGAGAGTAAGACAAAGGAAGTTGATTACTTTGATGGCATTGTCATGGCTCATTTTTTGGTGTTGGAACATGATTGGAGATGGTTCTACAGCTGCTTCTCTTTCAAGTACTGGGAATGATGGAAATTAAAGCATGTAGACTAGAAATAAAGTGGTTTTTTTTTTTTTAAATTCTGTAAATTTTTTTGTTTTGAAGCTTCTGGACTGGGAATGGAGTAGGAATGAAGGGTGGTTTTTTTTTTTTTTTCTTCTTGTAATTGATGCTTATGTACTATTGGGAATGGATTTTAGGGTTTGATTTTGTTATGTCCAGACATGTTTTGAATGACGCTATATCAATGTGGAATGAAGTTGTAGCAATGTTTTTTAATCAACATTTGTTTGTCAACTTTTGAGTCAATGTTGAATTTTGAAATGAATGTTGAATGAACTATTTTTGTTTATCAGTTTTTTTCAATCACACTGTCTTATGGTGCGTTGTTTTGTTCACTTTTCCGGCTTTTGTTCACCTTTGCTACATTTGTTTGTTTCACTTTTAGGAAACATGATGCAACCTATAACAAGACATAGACATAAACATTGTAGCCATGGTCCAAACATGTTCCAATACAAAAAACAAATACTTCAAATAACACAAAGAGGCCAATCAGTTGGCAAATCCAACAAAACATTACTTTAATTAACAAATACTTCAAACATGGTCCAAAATGGCAAATCCAACAAAACATTACCATGTTCCAACAAAACATAGAAAGCCCAAATACAACAAAACATAATGCATAAGATTCTACAAAACAAACTATTGTCTACTATTAGGTAACTACTCCTTCAACATTTAATTGCTTCCATGTTTTGGTAGTAAAGACAAGGTCACAAACTTCTGCTCCTTTGACACATATGTTGTTGAACTCCCATATGGACCTGTAGATATGTTTGGCTCAATGAATGTGCTTGTTCTAATGAAACCTGGTGGAGGTCCCCTAATGTTCACCCCTTGCAATGCTGCTCTAAAGTTGAAGCTTGGTTGACTACCACTTGCTTTAGGCCTTACTGAAATGCTTACCGTGCTGCCTTGTTGACTACTGGCTTTAGTGGTTGCTTGGTCTCTTGGTTGACTATTGTGTGCTTGACTGCTTTTTTGGGTACTTGACTGGTTGTTTGTCACCTGCAAATTGTTAGTAATTAATTGTATGAAGGACACATAATAAATGAATTGAATTTATGAAGATGTAACAAATTGTGTAGGGTTGCCTTTGGTGCAATAGGCTGGCCTTTGCATCCTCTTTTGTTATGTCCAAGCTTACTGCACAAGCTGCATGTAGTTGTTGTGTTTCCTCTGTGCATCTTATAAGGATTCTTAGGCTCATTTGCTTGCATTTTTCTCAACTTTCTTGGCCTACCAGGTTGCTTCTTCACTTTTGGAGGCAATAATCCAGGCAACACAGACTTTGGCCACATTTCAGAACCATTTTTTGGGTATATCATTGGCTTATAGCTAGCCAAGTATGTCTCCTTCTTATACCAATGAGCCACATAATCTTTAGGTTGCTCATGTTTGTCATATATGGCTGAAATGGCATGACAACATGGTATGCCAGTTAGATCCACTTTCTGCATGAACAGGTTGAATCACCCAAATCAACTACAAATTGTTGGCCATTGAAGTAATTGATTTGGTACCTCAGACCTCCTACCCACATAGCAATACAATTGCTTGCATCTTCTTTCCTTTTCTCCAATGCTTGTTATATGTTAGGACAAATAGGTCTTAGTAAGCCCTCATTACTTCCCTTCTCACCTGCAGCCTCTTCATCAAGATACACCTAATGTCCTCTAACAAAGGGATTATGGTTTTTCCTCTAGCTTCTAGGATCAAGCTATTAAAGCTCTCACACATGTTGTTGTCTAACATATCAGACTTAACTGTAGGTGTGAAATGAGATCTAGACCAGGTGCTTGGGGGTTTTTCAACTAACCAATTGAATTCATCTTCATCAACTTCCTTCAACTCTTCCATATGAGCCTGAAATACTTGTACATAAGAAGCCTTTGCAGCTTTGTAGACAGTGTCCTTCAAGTGCACCACCTTCAAGCTATCTCTGAAATTGGTGTAAAGATGTCTGATGCAGAACCTATGCTCTACCATGGGTGCAACCTCTACAAGTGCTGGACACAATCCCTGCTTTGTAGGGGGGGAAAAAAGTTACACACATTAAATGAACTAAACAGTAAAAATAAATGCATGAAACTTCCAATAAGCATTTACCTTTTGCTTATCTGACATGAAGGTCACTCCTTGCTTGTTGAACCACCCAAGAGTGTCACATAATATTTCAAAAAACCATTTCCATGAACTCTTTGTTTCTCTTTCAACAACTGCAAATGCCAATGGATAGCTATTGTTATTCCCATCCAAACCAACAGCTTACAACAGTTGTCTCTTGTATAGCCCTTTCAAATGGTAGGCATCAACCCCAATGAATGGCCTACATTCTGCCAGAAAACCTTGCTTGCAACCTCCAAAGCATACAAAAATCCTTTGAAACCTAGGCTTGCCTTCATCTATTTCATGTTCTTCATTTTCTGCATTTTCATCATCTTCCTAGACTATGATAGTTATCTCTGGATTAGTTCTTTTTATCTCTTCACAGTAATCCCATAACTTGGCATATTGTTCCATGAGGCTTCCCTCTATCAATTCTTGTGCTTTTCTCTTTGTCCTATACACTTGGCTACTAGATATCCCAACCTTGTGCTCCTTTTGCACAGCTTGCTTGAATGACTGCACTAGAATGGATGGATTGGACTTCAATGTCTCCAGGTACTTCTTAGACAGCCATGTAGAATTCACATGCCTATTATAAAAAATTCTGCCACAATTGTGAGTGGGGACATATGTCTTTATCTGGAATGACGGTTGTCCTTGCATCTTGGATGCATAAAGCATCCACTCACATAGTGGCTTACAGGTGGCCCTAACCATCATGCTATCATTTTTGACTAACTTAATAGCCTTCCCAATCTTAATACGATGCTCCTTAACAGTAGCTTTCAATATTTTGGCAGTGCCAAAAACCATGCCAACCTTGAACTTTGGATCTGCCATATATGTGCTTGGATTAAACTCTGGGTATCTAACCATGTTGCTTTCAGCCTTTTCATCAGAAGATTCATTAATGCTCTTGAGGTCATCAGATGTAGCATCAAGCTCTAGGCAGACAATATGAGGTACCTCAACTCTTTCTGCATTATGCTTCTGCCTCCCTAACCCACCCCATTCAACATTCCTATCAACATTAGCATCAAATAGTATGTCATCCTTATTGAAATCATAGTCACTATCCTCAAAGTCCTCTAGATCTGTAGAATAGTTAGATGAATCATGACTTTGCCTTTCATTCTCACCCTCACCCTCCACATTACTTGTGCCACTTCTAATTTCCTCAATCACAACTGATGCATAGTGAAAGTGATTAAACTCTTCAAGCTTAAGCAACTGATCATCAGGGATGTGCTCTAAATACACTTCAATTATCCTACTTACATGCACCCATTTCACCATATCCATTACATCACTATCATTCCTAAGTGGCCTTAATCCATAATTTAAGTCCCTACTAGGCACTCGATAATGGTATGAAATGAATTCAGTATAACCTAACTTCTGAGCCATATCCCCTATCTCTGTCAACCTCATTTTGTCAGCATCACAATTGTCCCAAAATAATAATTTCCCCCCCACGTAAGCCCTATTTACTAAAGACTTAAAAACCCCACCATGATGCATTTTGATAGTGAAATAATCACCATTTGGATCTGAAAAAGAAGATGACATATTTATTGTATGAACAATATAGGACAACGGGGACCACAACAGATTATCTATACATCAATTATAGATATTGATTTGTTTTTTTGTTAGTGTGCAGTGGTGTAGATGTGGCGACATGCGTGAATAAATAAACATATATTCACCTCGTCACTTTCAAACTGAGAAAAGCAAAGCAAAAGTAGATTCTTTGACCCACCCAATTCTTCAACTTGCAGACAGATAAAATAAAGCAAAATACAAAACCAAAAAAAAAATAAAGTAAAGAGTACTTTTTTGCTTACCATAATCTGGTATTTCATCACTAATCCTCACAATCGCCATGTTCATCTTTTGACCTCATCAATCGTTTTCTTCTCTATCTACGCCAATTTCAGCAGATTTACAATCAAACAATTTTTTGGTAACTCAAAACCCTAGAAATGATTCAATTGTGTAGGGACAAACAGAATGGACTTGCTGATTTAGGGAAGATGCAAGTATAGAGACAATGGAGGTAACTAGGGTTTGAGGTGAAAAGACGAGTGTGCCCCTCAGTAATTGCAAGAGGGAGCACGTGAGAGGCAGGTGCTAGCTTTCCGTCCAAAATTTCAAACGGGCATCAATTATCGGATGAAATTGACACACTTCGTTAAATTGAGGGGCTAAATTGCGCAATTGAAAATGTCAGGGACCAAAATGACACACAGGGTAAAGTATAGGGACTATTTCTGTAATTTGCCCCAACTTTTTGATTTTTTGGTTAAAATATAAGGTAAAAAAAATTAGTATGTTTGGAATAACTTTTTAATTTTTTTATGAAAAGATGTGCAAAAAGTAAAGAGAAATTTTTTTGACTTTTTTGTATAGGTTGTTAGCTTTTTAGTTTTTTTTTTTTTGTGACTTTCTGACTTTTAGACTAAAACAGTGAATTGCCAAACGAGACCTTAGTCTTAAGTATTTTATTTTAAACCAATTAGTCCTTTTTGTTTTTAGAAAGAAAGATTTGTTTGATTTGATACCATTTGAGTTTACTTGATTGCCTTTTTGTGAATATTTTTTCCAATTCTTTTAGTCATTTGTAGGATGGAAATGGAAATGTTATGTGTGCTGGTGTATTTTTTGAGAGATTTGGGGGAGTCATTTCGGTAACGCCTACTGGATTGATGTTTAACGTGTTTGGTGTCGGGTATTGAAACTCCTTTTTTGGTGGTGTGGTGTTCCGGCAAAGGAATTACGGAGTTTGTTTGGTCTAGTCCAGGGTGGAATATCGCAAGTTACATGCGTCGATTTGTTGATGTTTTATGTTTAATGTTTAATGTTTTTTGCATTTTGTTGCGTTGGTTTCTACGATTGGTTTGATGTGTTGCCAGGTTCATTATTGCAACCCATTTTTTGTTGTTATGATGACTCCTTGTTGTGTTGTTTATTGTGTTTCATCGGATTGGTTAGGTAGATGGTTCAGTATGGTTGTGTTGTTTTGTTTATGTTGGTTTTTTTATGGAAATATTTTGGGTCACCATCGAGATATCACATGACATTGGTACGTCCATTATGTACATATGTAGCGTACCACATTGTTTGTGGTGTGTTAAGTTTTTCTTTTTTGTGTGCGATGATATTACAATGTGTCACAACACACTAGTTGTCATTGTTTTGGCCCATCATCTGTTTGTGTCACATGAGTATTCTGGTAATGTTGGTGTAATTGTAATGTGTGTGGTTAATTTCAATTCTTATTTGTATGGGTTTAACATGTCCATTCTTATTTGTAAGAGTGTTCTAGTAATGTTGGTGTACTTATAATATGTGTGGTTAATTTCAATTCTTATTTCACAATTAGAGTTTTAGCGTATTATATTGATTGGAGTGTTATGTTTGGAAAAAATACACTAAATAGTTTTTTTGTGTGTGTGTGTGTGTGTGTGTTGTGTGTGTTGTGTGTGTGTTCTTATGTGTGTTACATTTGAGTATTACGTTTGGAAAAAATACAATAAGAAGTTTTTTTGGGAGTGTTATGTTGTCACATTTGAAAAAAGTACATTAAAAAGTTTTTTAATGTGTTACATTGGAATGCTACATTGTTGTTCGTAATGTGGGATTTATTCTAGAAGGAGAAAAAACTCAAAACATCTATAATGCGAATTGCCCAAATATATAATTTCACATTTAGAGAAATCCACTTTCATTCCTCAAAAATTATTTCTAAACGTGCAAGTGACTACTTTTCTATGTAATTTGTACTTTAATGGGACCTTTGGATTTATAAGAAAAAAAAAATAAAGACTAAACAGTTCACATCATCACATTTTGAGATTTATTAGTACTTCACCCATATTTAAATAATCCCACATCTTTTTGAAATTTTTGAAGAATCTCATATTTCAAATCATTCCAAATAAAAAGATTCTCATATAAAAATTCATCTTAAATTTGATTATCAAATATTGTATATCTTACCTTTCTAGCATAAAAATAAAAAAATAAAAAAAATATAATAGAAACAAAGGTATAGTCGTAAATTTAATTTTCAAATAATGGGGGTGTTTGTTTCAGCTTTTCAGAGCTAACTTATGGCTTTTAGTATTTATTTATTATTTATTATTTAGTAAAATACGTAACAGATTTTAGATTGTTTAGATTGAAAACATGCAAATAGTTTAGATTGAAAATAAATCAGAAATTTAATATTTAAATTTATAAAATTATAAACTCAATAGTTTATTTTGTTACAAGTATTAAATTCTAAGTTTTTTTTTTTGGGGGGGGGGATAATTTTTCCTAACTTTTAATGATACCTAAAATTATTCAAACAAGATTGGCTTATGTGTGGTGGCAGCACACAATGTTTCTAATATATTCATATTCCCCATGATTAATTAAATGTTGAGGATGCATTAAATTAATTAATTAATTGACATTATATGTAGAAATTATAACTACATTTTAATCCCAACATTATTTATCCCGAACATTATTTACACCGTATCTTCAGGCACGGACATACACTAGTATGTATATATATGACTATTTTGGTCATCCCATTTAAGTTTGTTCTTCTGAACAATATATTTTAGAGCGTACATTTTTAGCCAAAAAATATAAATTTAGATTTATGATATGAGTGGCCTAAATATAATACTATCAATTTTTACGAAAATATAATGGAAAATGACAAGTCTGCTTTCTAAACTTATTTTTTAGACCTAATGATTTGTAAGTGATATGATTGGTTGGAAATTAAAAATGATAGTATGAAAGAGTATTGCCTTTAATATCCTAATTAATTGTCACATATCAATGAGTTTGAAAATTAAATCTAATTTTTAACCTTGAATAACAATACTAAAATGTAATTATATATTTGAATTTGTTCTGGTTTATGCATTAATTTACACATTCTCACCTCGCCACTTGTTAAGGGAATTAATTCATGGGGGATTTGGTGATAGCCCTCTCACTATCTAATTTGTCTTTCAAAAGTACAAGAATTATATAAGTACTTTCAAAATCCTCTAATATTTTTAAACTTGTTTCTTTTACTATATTACCCTCATATCTATCAGCTTTCCTATTAAGCCATCTTCACTGTGCATTTCAGAGTAAAATTTTACTCTGTATAAAAGTAAAATTTTACTCTGAATAAGAGTAAAATGTTACACTCTGAAACTAAAGTAAAATTTTACTATGAATAAGAGTAAAATTTTATACTTTGAAACTAAAAGTAAAATTTTGCTCTGTATAAAAATAAAATTTTACTCTGAATAAGAGTAAAATTTTACACTTTGAAGCTAAAAGTAAAATTTTACTTTGTATAAAAGTAAAATTTTACTCTGAAAAACAAGTAAACTGTGAGACTCTGAAGCTAAAAGTAAAATTTTACTCTGTATAAAAGTAAAATTTTACTCTGCTTCTGTCAACTGAAAAAAATATAGCAATAAAACCAGAGTAAAATTTTACTTTTAGCTTCAGAGTAAAATTTTACTCTGTATGAAAGTAAAATTTTACTCTGAATAAGAGTAAAATGTTACACTCTGAAACTAAAGTAAAATTTTACTCTGAATAAAAGTAAAATTTTATTGTTATTGTAAAATTGTTATTGTTTTTGATTTTGATAAATTTTTGTGTCGTGAGTGAGCAATATGGATTGTGTATATGTAATAGATAACAGAGAAGCCAAAGAGGTGATACGAAAGAGGCAAGTAACTGTGAAGAAACAGAAGAATAGTGGTTGTGAATGATCTAATTTCATTTGATAGAACCAGAGTAAAATTTTACTCTGGTTCTATCAAATGAAATTAGATCATTCACAGCCACTGTTCTTCTGTTTCTTCACAGTTACTTGCCTCTTTCGTATCACCTCTTTGGCTTCTCTGTTATCTATTACATATACACAATCCATATTGCTCACTCACGACACAAAAATTTATCAAAATCAAAAACAATTTTACAACAAAAAGTTGAGAGAACATAGTAATAACTCATCAATAGATCAATTTAAGAACTTAACAACACTATCCAAATGAAAAATCTCTCTCTCTCTTTCTCTCTCTCACACACACACACACGTAAACACACACACATATATATATATATATATATATGAAAAATCTGAAGAACTGTATTCAAATATGAAAATTTTGAACAGTCGCGCGATTCGTCTCTGTACTCTTTCACAATTCGAATTCTTTGTCGAAAACTTGATCTAACAGGTCTCTCTCTTCTACTAAAAAATCATTCAAATCTCCGATCTTAAAGACTCAAAATATATATATATATATATATATGTATCAGTGCGATTTGCAGGAACTGTGTTTGATCAACGGTTGCGGATGAGGGATTCGCCGATTCTACAACGGTTCACGTAGGTCGATCTCAGGAGATTAGAGATCGGAATCGTTCATGGTGCACAGATTTGAGTTGAAACCCTATGTCGAAAGAGGGAAGAGAAGCTGGCGGAGGCTCTGGAGGATGATGAAGTCATAGAGAGGTAACGGTCGAGGACGAAGTCGACGGAGGGGTTGCCGAAGGCGAAGGTGTTGCCGGCGTTGGAGAAGGTGATGACGGCGGCTTCGGTGCCGCACAAGTTGCAGAGCTTGCCAGTCTTCTTAAAGAGGCCATATGTGGAAAGGAAGAGAGTGGGGAAGAGAGTGAGTATAATAGTCATATAAAATATTTAAATAATAAATTTGTCCTTTATGCAACACTATATAATTATGAGGGGGTTTAGAAAGTATAATTTTTTTCTTAGTCCTTTTAACAATGAAAGAAAGGTAAAGGGGGTTTATAGCCAAATTTCCCTTAATTTTCATTAGTATGTGTTAATTGTCACGTGTAAGTTCATTAAATTTTTTTAAATGTAATGAACAGTTCAAAATTATAAGGAAAAAAAGTCTTTGAAAACAAATGAAATAGTCCTTTCAATGGGTCGATTTCTTTTGGCATTTTCATATGTTCGAAAGCACTGGCTCAAAAAATATCTGCAATGTTTGTATTCAATTTTGTCCCTAGTCTAAGTTCACGAACCCAATAAAACAAAACAAATGAGCTAGTTTTGATTTCTTTTGGCCTTATTTTCACTTTGAAAGATATATATCGAAGTGCCTTTTCTTATCAAAAAAGAAAAAAAGAAAAATATCAGAGACACCAAAAAATTGATGGCCAACAGAACACAGTGCTTTGTTATGGTAACAATGCTGAAAAAATAATAATGACAAACAAGATAACGCTATTATATTTTAATTTTTAATTAATTAAAGTATAGCATTATTACAAAAAGAATTGCATTAGACTTTTAAAGTGCAACCAATATTACAATATATCATTTTTACTTTACTAGTAGGTTGAATTCATTTATTTCACTCTATGTACTATTGTCGGTCCCATATTCTTCTAATCTTTGTTTTTAGTTACATGGGTAATATGTGATAGACATGAGACAGAGAGTGAAACAAATAGATGATCGATGGTCGTTCCTCGCTTACTCGTAAAGTGTAGGATTGGATAGTCTGGGTGTTGAGATTGCCATGAGAGGCACTTTTTTCTTCAACACAATCCCAAACTTCTCTAAAAGGACTAATTTCTCTTCCTCGGGCAATTTCCAATCAAATGAGTGCAAAATTAAAGCCAATGAGAACAAGAACATTCTCTCAGCCATTGCTATGCCTGCACACATTCTTCTCCCAGACCCAAATGGGAAATAATTAAAATCAGCTCCTTTGTACCCTATTTTCCATCCAAAAACCTCTCTAGACGAAACTCCAATGGGTTTTCCCAAATCGAACGGTCCCTATGAATTGCCCATACATTGATGAAAACCCGAGCGCCTTTTGGAATTTTGTAGCCACCGATAATGCAAGTTTGGCTCGAGCAGTGAGGCACCATGAGAGAGAGGACAGGGTGCAATCGGAGGACCTCTTTTAGTATGGCCTATAAATAGGGGAGTTTGTTTATATGAGACTCTTCTACTATGCTGTCTTTGCCTACTACTGTCTCCAACTCTTGTTGTGCTTTTTTCATGACCTCCGGCTTGTTCATCATCTCTGCCATGGCAAATTCTATAGCATTGGAGGTTGTTTCGGTTCCACCCAAGACCATATCCTATACTCACAGATTGACATTTCGTTATAACGCAAAAGAAATTAGCTATTATTTTGTATTACTAAATGAATTTCATGACTTTCCATAAAGAATTTAAATTGGAAGAGACTAAAACATACCATGAACAAGACCTTGAGATGGGTCATGGTGAGAGGTGTCTTGGCATCTCCTTCATTCTTCAGCTGCAACAAAACCTATAAAAAATCCTTGGTCTGTCTACTACCCTTCAATCTTGGTCCTTTATCAGTTATTGCATCAAAAATCCTATTGAACCTCATAACTATCCCCAACGATTGCTTCTTCAGCCCTTGCAAATCAAACCGGGCCAAACTTGGGAAAAAATCCGACAAATTGGGCTTCCCCAAAAGCCCCATTGAATCCGCCACCACGACCTAGAAATCCGCCTCAATGCTAGCCCTTTCTTGCCCCTGAACCATTACACCCCACAACATGCTTGTTATTGCATTCAAAGCAGTCAGAAACATCTGTTGACCCACATGAACTGGAGACCCGACCCTGCTGTAGAGATATTTAACCGTATTTCAGGTCTCTCGTCAGCGGAGTTAGTAGACAGAGTCAAGGGTGGCGCTTCCGAGCACCTTCCGGACGCAAACCTTCCTCAGCATCTATGACCCGGGCCCATACGGGCTAAAAACTATATCCGAATCACCTTTTGCCACTGCAGCATTGGCCAACTCTGGGACGTCACGGTTGGCGAAAGTGATGTCATGTTCCCGGAGCATTTCCCTGTGCTGCAGATGGCGAACTGACCATGATTCCCACCTTTGTGCCCATCGGGAGCCTCATGATCGGACCATAAGTCTGACTGAGGCTCACGAAACATGAGTGGAGCTCAAGGTCAAGGAATGGGAGTATTCCAACCACGGGTAGACCGCGTGGGCCTGGTGGTAGCGGTGGCTAATTCTTTTTGCTATTGTTTGTAAAGATCCATGTGTACCATGTGATTGCAAGGACGATGAGAGTGAATGGAAAAAGTACATTACTGGTGTCCCACCACCATGACCAAGCACCATAGAAGAGAGTGCATAGTTTGTTGAAGATATAGGTGGTGAGAAACATTGTAAATGAGCATTCTTGAAGTTGCCACTGTTGGATTGTTTTGAGCTTATAGTAGTGTGCACAAATCTATTTTACTAGACCACTGGTAACGACTCTCATAATTTTTCGTAACATATTTATTAATGTGTTATTATAGCTTATTAAACCAAGTTTGGCATTGAGTTACAATATGAATTCAATTGTTTTGGTTAGCAAGGGATCCTCTTATCTCCTCTCTTCTTTGTACTAACGCACTTTTCTATCATACGATTATATAATCAAGTGAAAGACATTCTCCGTGTGGTAAAAAATAAAAATAAAAAGATCACACAAACAAAGGTATGAGGTTATTAGGTTATCTTCAGATGATGTGCTATTTATTTAAAAATAAAAAGATTCTAAGATCACATAAATCAATCATAAAACTATAACTTTTTCACATATTTTGTGGGTCTCACACCTAGGTACAAGAGGTTGTATTTAATTCTGTAATTAATTTATGTATAAATAGAAAAACTGTTTATGAGTAAGGCTAGAGACACTAAGAGATTTATCAGTATTTTTATCAAATGTCTTATATGTGTGTGGATTCCACACAGGTGTGGGTCCTACACCATTATAAGACAAAGAAATGATAGTAATAAATTTTTTGAGATCCCTAACAATTTTCATCTTATTATTAAGGTGTAGGTGTTGTGGCCGATTAAATTTAAATCACCAAAGAATGAATTCTGATATCTTGTAAATTTTTTTAAAAACATAAAATTCAAAACCAAATGATAATGAGTGAACAAAATAAATGGAACAGACTTTGCGAAAGGTATGTTCAGGTATGATTTATTTCCCTCCTTGGCTTAGCAGTTCCAAATTGTTCAACATATGATAATACTCACTAACATTACATCTTGGTTCCGTAATTGGTTCCACGTTTTAAAATGGACAATAACAGGCCATGTTGATTAAGAACATTAATGTGTCCAAAAAGATAATAACACATGATATATATGCCAAGCACATATGACACAAAAAAATAAAAAATAAAATACCCTGCGTTGATTGCGATCATCTACTAGCATAGTTTGCATTTGAGCTAGTAATTTATTTGTCAAGATCAAAATCATCATAAATTGTAATGGCATTACGTAATAATTTTCTAGATGGAATCTTTATAATGAATCAATTGCTTCTCATTTTTTCCTTTTTAATTTTTAAAACTTCCCAAGTCAAGACAAGTTTGATTCAATTGTGGTTTTTTCCACGTAAAAAATCGTTTGTGTTGATTTATTGTTTATTCTCAAAAACAAACAAACTAAAATCACTCTCGTAAGTGTTTGATGATTTTAGGTTGAGTGTTTTGAATTTATTGAGTTTTGGAATTAGTTAATCTTGATCTAATCACAAATCACGTAGGATTTTCACAAAATATTTGGAGATGTTCAATCCCAAAACCAATCGGTAATAATAGATGGAAAGACCTCTGAACCAAGTTTAGATGGTTCGAAGAAAACAATGTGCAACAAGCTTTTCCTAAAACTGATTAGATTGACTTCACACAAATTTCAAGTTTTATTATTATTTTTTGAATAAACTAATGTGACATGGTCTAACAAAATAACAACACTTTAGTATTTGAAATGCACATTAATTTCAAAGAAAAGTCTGTTTACAAAGGCATTGGACAATCAGCAATTCATTTAGAAAAATGAAAATTCAAGTGTAAAAATGAACATGAAGTTCTCAACTTTTGGGTAATTAATACAACATGCAAATGCATCGTCCTGGGACCTTCATTCCAAACATGGAACCTACATCAAGCACCAGAACCTTTTTCTCTTATTTTCTTTCATTTTTCTTGTTTTTAGTAACAATCTTCTCTGGATTTTACTCATATAGCGCTGGGTCAGATAACCTTGGCGTTGGGATTACAACAAGAGGTACCTTCTTCTTCAACACAATACCAAACTTCTCTTCCAAATCCAATTTCTCTCCTTCAGGCAATTTCCAATCAAAAGAGTGCACAAGCGAAGCAAGCGAAAACATGAACATCCTCTCCGCCATTGCAGTCCCTGCACAAATTCTTCTCCCGGACCCAAATGGGAAATAATTGAAGTCATTCCCACTATAATCCCACTTAGAATCCCCCAAAAACCGCTCTGGATCAAACTCCAATGGGTTTGTCCAAATTGAAGGGTCTCTATGCACAGCCCACACATTAACAAAAACACGAGCACCTTTGGGAATAGTGTAGCCTCCGACAATGCAGGACTCAGTGGGGCAGTGAGGCACCAAGAGCGGCAGGGCGGGGTGGAGGCGCAGAGTCTCTTTCATCACCGCGTATAAGTAGGGTAATTTATGAATGTGCGATTCTTCCACTATGTTGTCTTTGCCAACTACTGTCTCAACTTCTTGTTGGGCTTTTCTCAGAACTTGTGACTTGTTCATCATCTCAGCCAAGGCAAACTCAACTGTGTTTGAGGTTGTGTCTGTTCCTCCGACAACCATGTCCTGTCCAAAAAAACATACCACATTTCAAAAATATACTAAATTTAGAACAATTGTGACAATCATGTCGTTCATGTCTGAGCTGAATTGATGATTACTTTCAATATAATAACAATACATTTTTTTTTTTTTTTAATGAAAAAGAAAAAAAGACGCACATAATGTGCATTCATTTTGGATGGGGTTCATAGTCTGCCAAGATGAATACAATGCTAACAACACTTTATTATATTGTTTTAAAAGATTTTGCGTTTGTGTTTCAATGATAAACATGTGAACTTAGGCAGAAGCAGTTACAACTACTTTTCTGCTCACAATTAATTTAAAATTTCAACAACATACCAATAAACTATAGTTTCTCACACTGATGATGGACTCCATTCCATCATCACATGTTATGGGATTGGTGTATCTAAACTTATCTTTGCTTAAAACTTATGTTTGAATTTTTCTGTGCCTACACTATTTTTATTCATTTTCTATCGGCTACCCACAATGACATCGAGACTTACATCATAATTCTGAGTAGATAGTAAAAAAAAAATCATAAAAAATAAAGGGTCTAAATTTTATTCTCTATATTTCTTTTGACAATAATAGAACAATGACACGTCATTGTAGTTAAATAAATGAAATTAAACTGAATTGCACATAATCATTCACTATATATGGGTTAATTACATTTTATCCCTTGTGATTTAACTCAAAAACACATTACCCCTTTCAAGTTTAAAAATATACACATAAACTCCTCATGATTTGGAGTAAAATGTAAAACTAACATAAATTGTTACAAATAACAATGTGTTTAACTCAACATTGATTAAGATGCGTGGTAACAATGTTTAGGATATAATTTGAAATCAACATTATTGTAATGCCCTCATCTCCTTGTTTCCTCACCAACAACTTATTATGTATTACCCATCATCATGAACAACCCAACCCAGAACCACCATTGCTCTTAACACCACCACCACACAACCGGTGGCCACATCCCCTCTCATCCAAGCACTACTGTCATCACTCCTCATGATTTCCTTCTGATTTGGTAAAGGTCACTACAACTGCCGAAATTAGAACAATGAGTTTAATGTATTTCAGGTAGGTTCTCGAAGTTGAATCTCCGAAATTCGAACAAGTTTGTGTCTGTTCGAACTTCCATCTTGAAGCCTACAAATACCTCACTCATCCGGGAGTTGAATTGAATTTGAATTACCAAAAAAATTAATTTTGAAATTAGAGTCGATTTAGAGTCAAATTCTTCGGAATTTTGCTCTGTTTTCAGGTTCCTACTTCTTCATTGTTTTTAGTAATGCATATATTGTCTGTAAGTTCTTAATTTTTGTTGTGTACAAATTATAATTTGTTAAATTATTTTTGAATCATTCAATATTTTTCAGATCAAACAGAATACCTCCGTATCATCATATATTTCTAACAGTATTTTAGTCAAGGCTTCATAATGCAAATAGCAAAATAATTTGACAAAATTAATAGCATCAATAGGTTTACCGGAAGGAAAAAAAAATTATATATACACACACAAATATATATATATATATATATATATATACCTATATAATAAAACAGGATGATTTTTGAATTTGTCCTACATACATTTGTCTTATTAGGACATTTGGACGGCTTAGATCTATTCAAATTATAAAACAACGGCTAAAATATATTTTCCAAAAAATATCCTACATATACATTTTCTATTTTTTTGCTTCTCTCTTACTTTTTTCTTTTCTCACCCATCCTTCCATGATCACATGATCCCACCTTCCTCTCTCTTTTCTTTTTATTTTTTTTATTTTCTCCCATTTTTATTTTTTTCTCTATTCGTTTATTTTTTTTTATTTTCTCTTTTTTGTTCACTTATTTTTATTCATATTATATGTTAAAGTCTACGATCCTTGAATTAGGAGCTAGATTTTACTGTGTATAGTGGAGATTAAATTAATGAATTTTACAATCCACAAATTTAATGAATTTGAACAATTAATTATTATTTTTAAATATATTGAATACCTAATAGATTTCATAAATTTAGAGCTTATATAAATCTTCAATATCTATATAATAAAACACGATGGTTTTTAAATTTTTCCTACACACATTTGTCCTACTAGGATATTAGACTGTTCAGATCTATTCAAATTATAAAACAACAGCTAAGATATATTTTTCAAAAAATATCCTACATGTACATTTTCTATTTTCCCGCTTCTCTCTCTTACTTTTTCCTTTAATCACATATCCTTATATGGAATCAAGATCCCCTCCTTGCATTTCCTCCTTACATTTCCTACTTGCAAGCCTATTGGGCCCTCTTTTAGGCCTAATTTTGATAATCCAAACCGTTCATATTTTAAGATTTGTTCAGTATATCATACCTGTAAAAAATCAAGTTGATCGAATATCATAAAGCATGTGTTCGGAAAATTGTTTATTAAATTCTTTAAAAAAATAGTTTTTAGTTCTAGTTTTCCGAACACATGTTTTCTGATATCCGATCAACTTGATTTTTTACAAGTATGATATACTGAACAAATCTTAAAATATGAACGGTTCAAATTATCAAAATTGGGCCTAAAAGTGGGCCCAATGGGCTTGCAAGTAGGAAATGCAAGGAGGGGATCCTGATTCCCTTAGATGATCCCATGATCCCACCTTCCTTTCTCTTTTATTTTCTATCATTTTTATTTTTCTCTCTATTTGTTTTTTTTTTCTCCTTTTTGATCACTTATTTTTATTTTTATTATATGAAAAAGTCTGCAATCTCAGAATTAGGATCCAAATTTTGCTGTGAAGTGGAGATTATATTAATGAATTTTTTAGTGCACAAATTAAATGAATTTCAATAATTAATTATTATTTTTAAATATATTGAATACTTGATATACTTCGTAAATTTAGACCTCATATGAATCTGCAACATCTATATAATAAAGCAAGATAATTTTTGAATTTGTCCTACTAAGACATTTGGATGACTCAGATCTATTCAAATTATAAAACAACGGCTGAGATATATTTTTCAAAAAATATCCTACATATATATTTTTCTATTTTCCTACTTCTCTCTTACTTTTTCCTTTTCTCATCTATCCTTCTATGATCCCATGATCCTACATTCCTCTCTCTTTTCTTTTTATTTTTTTTATTTTCTATCATTTTTATTTTTCTCTCTATTTTTATTTTCTCATTTTTGATCACTTATTTTTATTTATATTATATGAAAAAGTTTGTGATCCTAGAATTAGGAGCTAAATTTTACTGTGGGTAGTAGAGATTATATTAATTAATTTTTTAGTGCACAAATTAAATGAATTTAAACAATTAATTATTAATATTAAATATATTGAATACATGATATACTTCGTAAATTTAGACCTCATATGAATCTTCAACATATTTTAATAAAGCAAGACGGTTTTTGAATCTTCAAAATATTTTTGTCCTATTAAGAAATATGGATGGCTCAAATCTGTTTAAATTATAAAACGATAGTTGAGATATATTTTCCAAAAAATGTTCTAAATATACATTTTCTACTTTCTTGCTTCTCTCTCTCTTATTTTTTCCTTTTCTCACACCCCCTCCTTCTATAATCTCATGATTCCGCCTTTCTCTCTCTTATTTTATTTTATTTTATTTTCTCCCGTTTTTATTTTTCTCTCTATTTGTTTTTTATTTTTTTTATTTTCTCCTTTTTGTTCAATATATTTTACACATATTTTTATATAATGTATGTATGCCCGTAATACACTAGGGCATTACGGGCATACATGCAATTTACATATAATTATATAAGTAAAAGCAGTATTGTATGTATGCCCGTGAAAATTATATATATACTAGGCACATTTATCTATTTAGCTATATATTATATAAGCAAAAACGTGTTTTGTGAGGAATTTTGTGAGAATTTCAAAATTTTATAATAAATTTGAGATTTTATCAAATTAAAAAATAAATTTAAATAGTATTTAAATTATAATTATATTATAATCTTAATATTATTTATTGTGTTTTCAGACACAAACCACTACAACAAAAAACAGAAATGGCGACCAAAACATGAAATTTCGTCGCTGAAAGTGCATGAAATGGCAACTAAATTGGAATTTGTCGCCGAAAAGCAGGTTTTTAGCGACTAAAAGGGTTTAGTCGCCGAACAGCATGTTTTTAGCGACTAAAAGGAAGTTTTGCCGCCTAATATAGGGTTTTCAGCGACTAAAGTTTGTTTAGTAGCCAAAAGTCACGGTTTTTAGCGACTAAAATAATTTAGTAGCGAAAAGGTATGGTTTTGGCGACTAAAAACAGGTTTAGTCGCTGATTATAGCAGTTTTGCCGACTAAAAACAATTTAGTCGCTGAAAGTGGGGGTTTTGCCGACGAAAATCCATTTTAGTCGCCCAAAGTAGTGGTTTTGGCGACGAAATTTCTGTTTAGTCGCCAAAAGTGCTGATTTTTAATTGAGAACTTGTTTTTTTAGCGACAAATAAATAATTAGTAGCCCAAAATAATACAATTAGCGACTAAAAAATGGTTTTAGTCGCCAAAAGTCGCCTAATTTTTTTTTTAGTAAATAATTTATTTTTTGACAAAAATTATATTGAATTAAAAAAATTATATTTATAAATATTACTTTGTATTAATTGCGGTTAATATAGGATATAAATAATATATATTGCATATATGATCATGTAATGATGTACTGGCATAGTGGAGGGAGTGTTGTGCAAAGGGTTTCGCGTGTGCAAAGAGACGTCGCAAGTTCGAAACCTGTTGGGAGCAGCGGAGGCAAAAAAAAAAAATTTTCTGAAAATACTTTCAGCGACTAAAGTGAATGGTCGCCAAAGGTAAAAATAATAAAATAAAAATGAACTATTGGCGACTAACAGTTTAGTCGGCAAAGGTATAATTTCCAATAAAGAAATTGACTATTGGCGACGAAATCTTTAGTCGCTGAAGACATATATATTGGCGACTAACAGTGTTTTAGTTGCCGAAGGCATTCGCGACCATTTATTGGCGACAACACGGGCGACTAAACTTTTTAGTCGGGAAAAGTGAAATTTTGACATTTGGCGACTAAAATAGGACCTTTGGCGACTAAAAATTTAGTCGCCAAAGGTGTTTTTTCTTGTAGTGAACATATGCTAGTATATATATATATAACACAAGTTGGTGGTGATGGCTACTTTGGAGTGAATGTCTTGCGTGAGAAGAGAAACATTGTTAAAGGGAATGGATTGTTGTGAGAAGTAATTGCTGCCTTGTAATGACCGAGAAGATGATGTGCCTATTTGGTGTAGCTTAAAAGCTGCTTATTTCAGCTTTCAGCTTAATTTAAGCTATTTTGATGTGTTTGGTTTAGCTTAACAATGCAGCTTATAGTTTTTTGTAAGTCAGAAATCAGCTTATTCTTTGAGTGGGGCAGGAGATGCTTAATTTATAAATTAGAAATCAGCTTATGTTCTTAGTTATAAGTTATAAGCTGTTAAGGCATAAGTTATAAGAACTTTCTCACAGCTCTAACAAACAGGGCCGATGTAGTGTTGTTGGGAGGGGTGGGTAGGTAGTCCAATTTGAGAGAGAGAAAGTTATGATAGTAGTGGCATGGTAAGAAAATTGAAAATAAAAACAACGGTAATATTGACTTGGTGCAAAAATTATTAACAGAGTTAAATTGTGCGCCTTACCTCAAAATACAAGGAGGTTACGTATATATTTTTAAACTTGAAAAGAATAATGTGTTTTTAAATTAAATCATAAGGGTTAAAATGTAATTAATCCTATATATATTCAATTTAGGGGTTGTTTGGGGTGTCTTAAATAAGTGCACTTTTTGTCTTTTTAGACTAAAAAGTTGAGGAAAAAAATATGGTTGTTTGGGTTAACTTTTTGACTTTTTATGAAAAAATGTGTATTAAAAAATTGTAAAAATTAATGTGTATGGAAAAATTAGAATTGAAAATTATGCAGTCGTAATTTTTGACTTTTGATGAATAGTAATAACTTTTTAACCTTTTGAGTAACTTTTTAACTTTTTGACTTTTTTTGATCTTCCCAAACTTGGCCTTATTTTGTAAACATTATATTTTAAATTATTTGTTTTCAAATATGACAATCATAAATATTTACATAGATAGTGATTAAAAAGTAATTTTCAAAAAGATAGTAAGATAACAACAATTTTCTTCTATGAGTTGCCCATATGCAATCAATATTAATGGTGAATAGACATGTCAAAATAATTGAAGCTAGAGTGAAGGAAAAGGTTGGCTTGCGGACTGGAGACTGATCTTGCTAGGGCTCGCCATCTCACTGTAGGTTCTACACTTATTGGAGGTGTTTGGTGGGGCTTTTTTGAGCTAGCTTATAGCTTTTGACTTTTAAAAAGTTATTTTGGGCTGTTTGGTTAAACTTATTTCAAACAGCTTCTGATTCTAACAGCTTATTTTAAGTCAAAAAAGCTGATTCTGAGAAGCTGCTCACCCCTTACGCTTCTAATTATCAGCTTCTACTATGGACATGTTAATTCACGGTTATACTCTTAGATTTTTTTTATTTTTTATTTTTTTAAAAATAGAAAAAGACCCAAATAAACTATAAAATATTATTATTATTTTTTATGAAAAATGTAGACAAATAGTGAATAATAAAAAATAAAAATTAATTGAAAAAGTTACTTCACAGCTTATTTAACAAACATTACTCAGCAACTTAAATCTATAATCCAACAGCTATACCAAACAGATTAACAGCTTCTGATTAAAGTCATAATGTATAATCTGTTAAGCTATAATGTATAATCTGTTTTAACAGCTATACCAAACAGCACCATTGTATCTCAAGCTTATCCACAAAAATAATTCAGTAAATTATAATTATATTTTACTTCTTAATATTTTAGAAATTATAATTCCACCCTCTGTGTTTAATAATCTCATTTCACAACTCTGTTTATATAAAAGACAATATAACTCTTAATAGAAAATAAAAAAAAATTACATTGAAAAAAAAAAAAAAACAAAGGTAGGAAAAAAGAAAAAGTTA
>NW_021025367.1:2087385-2137750 GCF_004153795.1 Camellia sinensis | reverse complement strand
TTATTTTTTAATTAAAATTTTAAATAAATTTGTTTTTAAAAATAATAATAATTAAACAATGAAATTAAATAAAACATCTATTAAAATTTAAATAATGAAATTAAATAAAATATAAACAAAATTTTAAAATAAAATATCAATAAAATATCTATAAAAATTATTTTAAAAAATTAAATAAATAAAATATCAATAAAAAGTTAAATAAAATTATTTTATTTTTAAATTGAGACATTTAAATTTTATTGAATTTTACTAAATATAATACATAATTAAATAGTAGAGGGTCAAAATGGTCATTTTACCACTTAATCCCAACAGTAAATTGTCCCACACCCCCCCGGGATAGTATAATCCCCCCATATGGGGGATAAGGAGTCCGGCCGAACTCTATGTCCGGCAGACTAAAAAAAAAATAAACGATAGACTACTCACTCCTTTGAATAAGCATTCTGAATAGTAAATAATCTCCACCTAATCCCCCAATCAAACGCATCTACAATTTTTAGATCTTATGGTTGGTTGGTTCCTAGTACACACAATGTTTAGATCTTAGCTAGTCCCCTAAATGGAAAAAAATAGAGTAGTGATTGGGAGCCCGAAAAAGGTTGCCCCGAATGCCCCGAATCTACGAAACGACGTCGTTTTGGCGTTGTAATTTTTTTTTTTTTGTTTTGGATCAGAAATCAGAAGCAGAGGAAGACGAAGACAGAAGAAGAAGAAAGAAAGAAGAAGAGAAGAAGAAAGAAGAAGAGAAGAAGGCAGAGGGGAGGCGACGGCGGCCGGGCGGAGGCAGCCGGACGAGCTGCGACGATCCGCCGGGCTGCGACGATCCGCCGAGCTGCGACGATCGGACGATCGGCCGGAATGCACGGGCCTCTCTGTGTGTGTGTGTCTCCATTCCCTCTTCTCTCTTCTCTCCCTTTCTTTCCCTCTCTCATCTCCTCTCTCTTTCTCCCTCTCTCTCTTTCTCCCTCTCGAATTTGAGCTCTGCAGGTCGAAAATGGCAGAACAAAAGAAAAAAAAAATAAAAAATTTCGAGCCACATTCGAGCCAGACATTTCGGGCCCTCAAACATTTTCCTAAAGAAAATTGATAATAGATGGAGACAGATTCCCTCCCACCAGATAATAGACGGAGACAGATTCCCTTCTGCCGCTGTTTATGTTCGTAGAGTTTATGGGTCTTATTCGGATAGATTATTTTATTAAATATTTTGTATATTTATTGCCATTATTACAAAAAAATAGGTGATTTAGTGTTAAAAATAAAATTATCATTTATTTATTTCACGGCAAAAGTAATAAATGAATAGATTACGATTGTCGAATTCATTTAATTTATATATGAATAAAATATAAAAATTTTCCAACTAAATAAACAATTCAAATTATTAAAAACAAAACTCGTAATTAATTAAACGATTCTAAATAGAAATCCTCCTCTATAGTGTATATACTAATCATAATTATAACTTGTTAAAAAAAAACGAAAAAAAACAAGAACGGGATTTTAACGAGAAGTTATTGATTGGTCCAAGACAATGCCATGTGACACTCTATATACATTATGATTGGTACAATTTTGTGTTAGGTGATTAGGGAATATGAGAAGGTATAATAATTCGTGATTGATAAGGATCATTGCTGCATAGCGCCTCAAAATCAACCAATAATTTTTCGATGAGTAATATTAGGAATACCAAAATTTCTAGCAAATTTTTTACTAAATGTCTCACACGGGGTGGATCCCACACTTTTGTGGTAGGATCCACATCCATGTAAAACAATTGATAAAATATTTGGCAGAAATTTTGGAACGTCTAACATTTCACTTTTTCGATTCTAACCCTTAGTTATTGGGTTTGTGAGCCCCATCACCTATCCTATTTTAATGACTTGATTTGAATTATTTATTTTTTATATTTTTACTTATAATATATAGGGATATTTACCAATAAATCTCATCTCACAAACAAGTACTCCAATTAGGGTGTGTTTGATTGGACGGACTGGATAAGAGGGGATTAGAATCCATCGGACTTGAGTCTTGGGACTATGAATCCCCCGGACTATTTGATTGGATTGGATATGTATCCTGTGTTTGTTTTTTCATGAGATTAGATGTTTGGAAATAACTATTTTTAGTAAATCCAACGTTTGGTTGGACGTATTAGATATGATAAATGAACAAAAGAATATTTTACAATTTTTCAATTGTTTACTAAGTAATAGCAACATTAAATATATCTTTAATATTTTAATTATTTTTAGCTAGATTAAATAAAAATTTATTTTATTTTATTTTTTACACAATTAAATAAATTTATTTTTTAAAAAATAAATAAATAAAATATCAATAAAAATATATATTATTTTTTTAATTAAAATTTTAAATAAATTTGTCTTTAAAAATAATAATAATCAAACAATGAAATTAAATAAAACATCTATTAAATTTAAATAATGAAATTAAATAAAATATAAACAAAATTTTAAAATAAAAACATCAATAAAATATCTTTAAAAAATTATTCTAAAAAATTAAATAAATAAAACATCAATAAAAAGTTAAATAAAATTATTTTATTTTTAAATTGAGACATTTAAATTTTATTGAATTTTATTAAATATAATACATAATTAAATAGTTGAGGATCAAAATAGTCATTTTGACCACCTAATCCCAACAGTGGATAGTCCCCCAAAAACTATCCCATACCCCCCCTAGGACACAATAGTCCCCCATATAGGGAATAAGGAGTCCGACCGGACATGGAGTCCAACGGACTAAAAAAAAATCAAACGGCAGATAAGGAGCACTATTTGGATTACAATCCAAATAGTGGATAGTCTCCCCCTAATCCGGTGAATCAAACACGTTAGTCCTAAGTTTTTTTCTATTAATCTGTTAAGTTCTATTAGTGAATAGTTTCTTTCTGTGTGGTCTTATTTTTTATTTTGGTAATGTTTTGGTTGACAACTATACTCTTTTATTAATGTGACATGTATTATGTGATACTCCAATATGACAAGTATTAATGTGACACTCAAAAAACAAAAAAATTAAAAACCCCTTAGTGTATTTTTCTTAAATGTGACAACGTAACAAGTATAATGTGACACTCCATAACTTTTACTCCAAAAAAAAAATAAAAACTTCTTAGTGTAGTTTTCCCAAATGTGACAATGTGGCGGGTATGATGTGACACTCTAAAAGAAAACTCTTTAGTGTACTTTTCCTAAATGTGACAACGTGGCGAGTATGATGTAACACTTTAAAAAAAAAATAAAAACTCCTTAATATACTTTTCTCAAACGTGACAACATGGCGTATATGATGTAATACTCTAAAAAAAATTTAAAAACTCCTTAGCGTACTTTTCTCAAACGTAACAACGTGGCTAGTATGATGTTACACTTTACAAAAAATTAAAAACTCCTTAGTATACTTTTTCCAAACATGACAAGTGACACTCTAATGTAGCGAGTATAATGTAACACTTTAAAAAAATTAAAAACTCTTTAACGTATTTTTTACAAATGTATAATGTGGTGGGTATAAATGTAACACTAAAAAACTATTTAGTGTACTTTTGCCAAATGTGACACTCTAATGTGGTAGACAAATGAGTCATTAGACATCCAAAAAGACTAAATAGATCATAAGAAAAAATATAGGACTATATGGATTACAAATCCAAAATATAGGACTTATTGCTCAATCTCCCTAATATATATGAAGAAAATAATAAAATTTGATAAATATAATCATATAATTTTATCAGATTTGTCATGATAAAATTTTAAGATAAACTGTCTAATTTTAAAAAATAAATAAATAAATATGATATAATTATTTATGAGAATCCTAATCCAAAACAATTTGGAAGAGTAACATTTTTTTAGTAAATAATAATAAATTATTTTAATGGATGTTTTGATACCAATTCTAGAAAGACTTTTGTAAAAAATTTTACTTTGTATAATTTATTTATTTATTTGCCTATTATTACTTAGGCTTCGTTTGGGAAGATAGATTAGATTGGATTGGATTGGGTTTGGGGCTATTTTAGTCACAAAAAGAAAAAATAAGCTTTTTAACCCAATAAAATAAAATATCACATTCAACACATAATTATTATACCCTTTCTCTTACAAAAAACCAAAAAAGTCAAAAAGCACCAGGCTAAAATAGTTAAAAAGCCAAAAAGTTAACCCACTTCCCAAACCAACCCTTAATATATTATCACTTTTATGTTGTGTTTGGGATAATAAAATAAATAAAATTGATACATTTAACAAATTCATCTAGGATTGAATGAAAATTATGATCTAATGGGTTAGAGTGAGAAACTCCTCCTCTCGGCTTCTGCTTTCAATACTTCATTGAACGGTTGTGACCTCACTTTAACCATAGATATCTCTTTTAATGTGTCTGAACCTTCGAGAGCTGAGGATTCCGCTGTGACCATTAGGTCACTTGCACTTAATGATGTTGAGATTAAGGCTATCGGTGGACCTATTGTGTTAGAATCTAAGTGTGAGAAACAAGCAAGTCTTTCGACAGTAGATTCTGAGAAGGGTGTTAGTGTAGGGACAAGTGGTATGACGGGTTCAATTCAAGATATTTCAAATCGATTTAGTGACCTCATTGCATAACTTCGTCATGTTGATTAAGAACATTAATGTGTCCAAAAAGATAATAACACATGATATATATGCCAAGCACATATGACACAAAAAAATAAAAAATAAAATACCCTGCGTTGATTGCGATCATCTACTAGCATAGTTTGCATTTGAGCTAGTAATTTATTTGTCAAGATCAAAATCATCATAAATTGTAATGGCATTACGTAATAATTTTCTAGATGGAATCTTTATAATGAATCAATTGCTTCTCATTTTTTCCTTTTTAATTTTTAAAACTTCCCAAGTCAAGACAAGTTTGAATACATATTCTGTCTAAAAAATATATTATATGAGATGAGAAAAATAGACTTAGATTGAGTCAAGACAAGTTTAAAAAGTCAAAAAGCACCATGCTAAAATAGTTAAAAAGCCAAAAAGTTAACCCACTTCCCAAACCAACCCTTAATATATTATCACTTTTATGTTGTGTTTGGGATAATAAAATAAATAAAATTGATACATTTAACAAATTCATCTAGGATTGAATGAAAATTATGATGTAATGGGTTAGAGTGAGAAGCTCCTCCTCTCTAGAAACTTTTGTTTCTAGGGCTTCTGCTTTCAATACTTCATTGAACGGTTGTGACCTCAGTTTAACCATAGATATCTCTCTTAATGCGTCTGAACCTTCGAGAGCTGAGGATTCCGCTGTGACCATTAGGTCACTTGCACTTAATGATGTTGAGATTAAGGATATCGGTGGACCTATTGTGTTAGAATCTAAGTGTGAGAAACAAGCAAGTCTTTCGACAGTAGATTCTGAGAAGGGTGTTAATGTAGGGACAAGTGGTATGACGGGTTCAATTCAAGATATTTCAAATCGATTTAGTGACCTCATTGCATAACTTCGTCAAGATTCTCAATCGACTCTGGTGGTTCCAAACCCAAAGTGGTCTGTTATGAACAGTTAGGAGTTGGTTAGGAAGGTTACTCTTGTAATTCCAATCACTAAATCTGTTAGGGCAGTTAGGGGTTGGTTATGTGTATAAATATAGGAGGGAATACATTGCCCATTTCATTCATTGTATTGTTTCATAACATGTTTGTTGGGTTGGAATAAGAGCACCAAATAACTCTTTTCCTTCTATATTTCTTCTTCTTCCATTTCTAGTCATTACATTGGCATCAGAGCAGACATTTCTCGGCCTGTGAAGCAATCAATTTTCAATGGCAGATGGGACTAGGAGTCAAGATCTTAAGAGACTCGAAGATTCTTTTCGAATTTTGAAGGAACAATAAGTCAATTCTACAAAAGAAATGGAGGAAATCAAGAACACTCTAGTAGAAATCAAGGAGTTCATGGCAGCAGTGACTTTCAAGTATGATCAGGTGGCGGCTCATGTGTATGGGAAGCAACGCGAATCTGTACCTGGGGTACCCGAAAATCTTGGGTTGAGTTCCAATCAATTCAGAGCAGAGTCTTCCCAATCTCAACCTTTCCCTGGGTTTGGAACTAGGTATGCCAAGATTGACTTCCCTAAATTCTTTGGCGATAATCCGTCAGGTTGGGTTTACAAATGCGAAAGATTTTTTGAGTATAAATGTGTTGAAGACAATAATAAGGTGAAAATGGCAATCTTGCATTTGGAAGATAGGGCTCTGCAATGGTATCAATGGTTTGAGAAAACACACGTTTTGGTTAATTGGAATCTATTTAAAAATGGGTTGATTTCTCGTTTTGGTTCTGATGTATATGAGGATGCTGTTGGTGAATTAACCAAATTGAAGCAAACATCATCTGTCAGGGATTATCAAGAAC
This sequence comes from Camellia sinensis, assembly GCF_004153795.1. Taxonomy (NCBI): domain Eukaryota; kingdom Viridiplantae; phylum Streptophyta; class Magnoliopsida; order Ericales; family Theaceae; genus Camellia; species Camellia sinensis. The sequence goes on along the minus strand of NW_021025367.1, from coordinate 2,131,300 downwards.
AAATCGAGATTCTTGCTAACAAAACCCAAGGCTTACCTGAACATTTCTTTACTAGTTGCTTCATTAGTGGATTAAAGAAGGAGATAAGAGTCAATGTCTTGATGTTTAAACCTACAACTACCATGCAAGCCATCAGTTTAGCCAAGTTACAGGAACTCAGTATTGAGGCAGTTGCCTAGAAAACCAGGCTACCACTAAGAACTGGAGAAAATTTTTCGTATGGGCAATCCAGACCTAATTCTTTTCCTTCCATTCGAAGAGAGTTACCAAAAGAGTTAGAGGAAAAGAGGGCAAAAGGGTTGTGTTTCAAGTGTAACAAAAAGTTCACACGGGGACATCAATGCAAGCAAAAGCAGTTGTATGTTTTGGACTGGGACCAAGAGGACTCCGATCAAGAACCTACACAGGAGGAAGAAAGTGAGGAAGTCCTGGAACAAGAAGGTGAGTTGCAGTTTTCTATTAACGCAATAACTGGTTCAGTCTCTTACAGAACCATGAGTGTACATGGGTTGGTCAAGAAACAAAAAGTGGTGATTTTGATTGATACTGGTAGCACCCATAACTTTTTGAACCAAGAAATGGTTAAGAAAGCAGGTGTAGAGACTGTTGACACTGATCTTTTGACAGTGTTTGTTGCTGATGGAACGCAGATGACCAACAGTGCAGCTTGTAAAAGGCTCAAATGAGAGATGCAATGGGTGGTCTTCCAAACAGACATGAGGGTTTTGGAACTCAAAGGGTGTGATATGGTGCTTGGGATTCAATGGTTGGCTACACTGGGTCCTGGGCAATGGGATTTCAAAAATCTCAGTATGGATTTCACCCTCAACAATAGGAGGCATGTTTTAAGGGATGAAAAGCAAGGGGAATCCAAGTTGGTGGATGCTGCACACATGTAGAAATTACTACAGAAAAAACCTCACGGGTTTGTGGCTTACATTTATGCTATACAAGTTGTTTCTCCAGCAGTAGCTAATATACCTGCAGTGGAGCAGTTGCTGCCCAATTTACAATAGTATTCCAAGAACCCAAAAGCTTGCCTCCAGCAAGAAGCCAAGACCACCACATTTCCCTAAAACTAGGTGCAGAACCACCAAACATACGACCTTATAGGTACCCTTATTTCCAAAAAACTAAGATAGAAAAACAGGTTAAAGAGATGCTTCATTCAGGGGGTCATTCAACCAACTGTCAGTCCTTACTCAGCACCTGTTTTGTTAGTTAAAAAGAAAGAAGGAACTTGGCATATGTGTGTTGACTACAGGGCTTTAAATACCATTACTGTGAAGGATAAGTTTCCAATACTAGCAATTGATGAGTTATTAGATGAGCTCTATGGTGCTTCTTTCTTTTCTAAGCTTGATTTGAGGGCTGGATATCACCAAGTTAGAGTGCATGCCTCTAGCATACCAAAAACAACTTTTAGGACTCATGACGGACACTATGAGTTCTTAGTCATGCCTTTTGGGCTGACAAATGCACCCTCAACTTTTCAAAGTCTCATAAATGAGGTCTTTAAGGAATATTTGAGGAAGTTTATCTTAGTTTTCTTTGATGATATATTGATTTTTAGCAAAATCTTGGCTAAGCACTTATCCCATTTAAAGTTGACCTTGCAACTCTTACAAAAGCACAGCTTGTTTGCTAAAAGGTCTAAGTGTGTCTTTGCCAAACAAGAAGTTGAGTACCTTGGCCACTTGGTCTCCGACAAGGGTGTTTCTGCAGATGCTAGCAAACTTGAGGCCATGGCTAACTGGCCAATTCCTAACACCCTCAAATAGTTATGAGGATTCCTTGGTTTAACTGGATATTACAGACGATTTGTGAAGAATTATAGGCAGATTTCAGCTTCATTAAACAATTTGTTAAAAAATGAGTCTTTTAATTGGACTGATGAATCAACATCAGTTTTTCATGCTCTCAGGTCCGCTATGATGACTTTACCAGTCCTGGCTCTCCCTAATTACACCAAAGAATTCATTATTGAAACAGATGCTTCAAATAGAGGGTTAGGAGCAGTACTAATGCAGGAGGGGCATCTAATTGCATTTTGGAGTAAAGGATTGTCAGGGAAATATTTGACTTTCTCCACCTATGAAAAAGAGTTAATGGTTGTAGTCTTAGCAGTCCTCAAATGGAGGCATTGCATGCTTGGGCGACATTTCATTATCAAGACTGACCACCAAAGCTTGAAATACCTACTGGAGCAAAGAGTTGCAACCCCCTTCCAGCAAAAATGGATTGACAAACTGCTTGGCTATGATTATAAGATCACCTACAAGCATGGAATAGAAAACAAAGTGGCTAATGCGTTATCAAGGAGGGAAGATTTGTTTCCTGCCATTGTAAATGCCTTACTGGCGGTAGATTCTACTTGGCTTTCCACAATCAAACTCAGTTGGCAAACTGACTTGGCATTACAACAGCTTATAACAGAGTTAGTGCAGGACCCCAACTCTCATCACGGTTTCTCTTGGGCAAATGCTACACTAACTTACAAAGGAAGTCTAGTAGTGGGGAATTCACCGGATCTCAAGAAGCAACTTATGGCTGCTTAGCATAGCTCATCTATGGGGGGCCACTCAGGTATAGACAAAACCACTAGACAGATCAAAAGGACCTTTTATTGGAAGGGATTAAAGAAGGATGTTCAGCTTTTCATATCTGAATGCTCAGTTTGCCAGAGGTTCAAAGGGGAAAATGTTCACCCACCTGGGTTACTCCAACCTTTACCAGTTCCTGAAAAGGTATGGAGTGATATCTCTATGGATTTCATTGAGGGTCTTCCTAAATCACATGGATAGACAACTATCTTTGTGGTGGTAGATAGGTTAACCAAATATGCCCATTTTATGTCATTATCTCACCTTTATACTGCTAAGGATGTGGCACAATTATTCCTAGACAATGTTTACAAACTTCATGGCCTTCCAAGCACCATAGTTTCTGATAGAGATGTTGTGTTCACAAGTCTGTTTTGTTAAGAATTGCTTAGAGTTTTGGCAATTGAGCAATCCCTTAGTACAACTTACCATTCACAGTCAGATGGACAAACTAAAATAGTGAACAAGTGTTTGGAAAATTATTTGAGGTGCATGTGTGGTGATTGCCCTAGATAGTGGTCAACTTAGTTGTCCTTGGTAGAATGGTGGTGTAACTCTTCTTATCATTCCTCAATCAAAACAACTCCTTTTTATGCAGTTTATGGACAGCCACAACCAGATCACAATTTCATGAACATTTGAGGGTCACCAGTAGCAGCAGTGGAAAATTGGGCAAGGGAAAGGACTTCCATTCTGAGAATGATTAAAGAGAACTTGCAGCAAGCACAAAACAAGATGAAACATTATGCAGACAAATTAAGGAGTGAAAGAGAATTTACAGTTGGTGATTAGGTGTATTTGAGATTACAGCCCTACAAATAATCTTCCTTGGCTTTTGCAGAGAAATATGAAGCCATCTCCATGTTTCTATGGACCTTTCCAAGTCATTGCATAGGTGGGCTCGGTAGCCTACACGATGGATTTGCCTAGCTCTGCCAAATTACATCCTATTTTCCATGTTTCATTGTTAAAAAAAAAGTTGGGACAGCAAGTCATTCCTATTCCAACTCTTCCTCCAGTCAGTGATGCAAAAATGTTGCAAATGGAACTTGTGGCTATGTTAGAAAGGCGGATGGTCAAACAAAACAACAAGGCAGTAGTGCAATGGTCGGTTCAATGGTCAAGAACATTTCCTGAAGATGCTACCTGGATGGACTATGAAGAGTTCCACTCACAATTTCCAGATTTCCAGCCTTGAGACAAGGCTTTTTTGAAGGAGGAGAAAATGTTATGAATAGTTAGGAGTCGGTTAGGAAGGTTACTCTTGTAATTCCAATCACTAAATCTGTTAGGGCAATTAGGGGTTGGTTATTGTAATCCCAATTACTGAATTTGTTAGGGCAGTTAGGGGTTGGTTATGTGTATAAATATAGGAGGGAATACACTGCCCATTTCATTCATTGTATTGTTTCATAACCTGTTTGTTGGGTTGGAATAAGAGCACCAAATAACTCTTTTCCTTCTATATTTCTTCTTCTTCCATTTCTAGTCATTACATGGTTCGATCTAGTAGATGGAGAAGAGAGCTCTAGGTTTTTGAACCTTCCTATTACAGAATCGAGTGGTGCTAGTAGATCTGATGCAATGATAGAGCAGCGGTTGCAAGCCCGGCTACTACATCAGATGTTGGTGGATTAGGCCTGTCGGATTTGGCTGGAAAAGCCTCTGAGACGAGCAGTAATGTTACTACTTTTGGAAAAGAAATTAACCTTAAACATCGTCTACAAGATATGGCCTTAAACCGTGACCCGATTGGAGGAAATCATAGAAGAGGTGGGGTATATCGTGGGGGTCTTGGTGGAATGGGGCACTTTGGAGCAAACCGCGATCAGCACTCTCAAGAGCAGAGAAATTAGGCTAAGGTTGCTTCAGAGCCATCCAAAAATGAGGTAAAATTAAAATTCATTGTTCCAGTTGTCCATCAAGATCCAAGTTTTCAAAACAATACTACTGTGATTGATATGTCTCTACCATCCCCATTAGCGAAATGGGAATCATGCCTGATTGGATATTTCATTGATCGTACACTTCCCTTTAACTATATCAAGAATAGTGCTTTCAATATGTGGAAGAATTTGGGGCTTTTGGAGGTATGGGTCAATATTTTTGAAAATCAAGATAGTTGTGAACAGGTTATTGATGGAGGTCCTTGGTATATTGGCGGCATTCTTTCGATTTTGAAAAAATGGCACAGAATGATAAAGCTAACTAAGGAAGACCAGGGCACTATTCCTGTTTGGCTAAAATTTCACAATGTTCCCATGGAATTTTGGGATAGTGAGGGGCTTAGTCGTATTGCAAGTACTATTGGAGTACCTCTATTCATGGATCACCTCACAGCTTTCGAGAACCAGATTTGTTTTGTAAGAATGTGTGTCGAAATTAAGAAAAATTCAATCCTGTCTGAGGAATTCTTTATAAAATGTGAGGAAGACATTGTGAGAATTAAAGTGAAGTACTAGGGTGTACCTGTAAGATGCACTTAGTATGGGGTATTTGGTCATGAGACTAAAACCTGTGTGTCTGCCTAAGTTACACAATTGATAGCTCTGCAAGAATCTTCTAAGAATAATCCAATTAATGAAGGCTGGACTAAAGTCAAAGATAAGGGGAAAATAAAGGTAGGTTACCAAGAGCAGATCCCTGTTACTGTTCTTCTTGCTTTATCAAGGGAGGACAGGGTAGCAGAGGTAGCTATCAAGATTCCTGAAACAAACATAGCCACATCCCATTCAGATGTTCTTCATTTAGCACAACAAGCAAATCCAGTGGCTGTAGTTATAATCAAGGAGGTGGAGGAGGAGATTGGACAATCTTGGCAGGAAACACTTGTTGTAGCAACAAAAAAATAAATCACCTACAAAAGAAGAGGAGGAGATAGCAAAAAAACATAACTCTGGCAAAAGTTCCAGCAGCTAGAGGAAGAAAAAGAAGTAATTTTGTTATCTAATTGTGAATTTTTTTGTGTTGTTTCCCATGACTATTAAATTTTCTTCTTGAAATATTAAAGGGTTTAATGACCCTTCTAAACACAAAGCGGTTTTTGATTTGGTGAATAAAGAGGATATTAAAATCATGGGTATCTTGGGAACAAAAATAAAAGCTGAAAATGAGAATAATATTTTTGATCTAAGGTTCAAGACTTGGAATTTTTTGTCAAATTCACGATCAGATAGTAGTGCTAGGATATAGGTGTGTTGGGATCCAATTTTTTTTGATATTCTTAGCATTAAAATGACTAATCAGTTCATATTTTGCAAAGTTACTGTTTTTGAGGGGGATATCAATTTTTTTGTTGTTTTTGTTTATGCTGAAAATAAACATATTTTGAGGCTTCCTTTGTTCTCTGATTTGTTGAATATCTCTAAGTGTCATTCTGGTACCCCTTTGATCTGTTTAGGGGATTTCAATGCGATTAGGTACGATCATGAAAAAGTTGGGGAAAGGGCCAACTGGGACAATGCAAAAGAGTGTTTTAACAATTATATTCTTGACTCTGATTTGTCTAATCTTTCTTATTGTGGGTGCCAATTTACCTGGCCAATAAAAGTGTAGAGGGGGATTTTATTGTCTCGAAAATTGATAGGGTGTTAGTGAATGATAACTAGTTGACCATTAATCCTAAATCATCTGCTAATTTCCTGCCCTCTGGTATTTTTGACCACTCTCTGGCTGTCATCACTATTGATCCCAACTTTGGAAATTTCAAGAAACCTTTTAAATACTTTGATTTCTGGGCTACTCATCTGGATTTTATTCCCAAAGTGTATGAGGTGTGAAACAAGTATGTTAAGGGATGAAAACTCTCAAGCCTATTTTGAAAAACTTAAACAAGAAAGAGTTTAGTGAGATCTCTACCAGAGTGATTGAAACCAAGTCTAGGCTGGATAGTATTCAGATTAAACTCGATAAAAATCCCCTGGATTCTAACCTTCAAGAGAAGGAGAGGACTCTGTACTCTAAGTTTGTGGACCTTTGTAAGGTCGAGGAGAGCTTGGCTTACCAAAAGTCGGGAGTTCAGTGTTTAGGGTTGGGTGATAGAAACTCTAGATTTTTCTTTCGCACCATTAAGGAAAATGTTGATAGGGGGAGAATTAATTAGGTTATTTTGAACTATGGGGAGAAGATCACCAAATCTGAGAATGTGATTTCAGCCTTTGTTAACACATTCTCAGATCAGTTTGGAAAACCCTTTGAGGACAATTACAATGGCTATGGTAGAATTAGCTCTCTAGTGAAGAATAAAATTACTCTTTTCCAAGTTGAGTCTCTTGCTAGGGATGTGACTGATAAAGAGACTCATAATGTTTTCTGATCCATGAAAGCTAGCAAAGCTCTTGGACCTGATGGGTATTCTATTGGCTTCTTCAAACATTCTCAGGGGATGGTGGGTAGAGAGGTAACCGAAGCTATTAAATCCATTTTCAAATCTGGTGAACTTCTTCAACAAATTAACAGCACCACCATTGCTCTCATACCTAAAATCCTTGATGCGGAGAAAGTGGGGGAGTATAGACTTATTTCTTACTGCAATACTGTGTATAAGTGTATATCCAAAATTATTGCAAATAGACTTAAGGTGGTTCTTTCGGCCCTTGTTAACCCTGTTCAATCTGCATTTGTGCAAGGGAGAAGAATTTCTGATAATATCTTTCTCTCTCAGGAATTAATGAGAGGTTACCATAGAAAATCCCCCTCTCCTAAGTGCACCATGAAAGTCGATATCATGAAAACTTATGATAATGTTAGGTGGGAGTTTGTGGTTGATGTGTCAAAGGCTATAAATTTTCCTCTCATCTTTATTAATTGGATTGTTGCTTGTATGACTAGCCCCTCTTTCTCCATTTGTATTAATAGTGGTCTGTATGGGTATTCCAAAGGGGGTAGGGGGCTTAGACAAGGGGACCCTATGTCTCCTTACCTTTTTGAGTTGGTTATAGAGGTGTTAGGATTCTTGCTGAAAAGGCTTCCCTCCCTGAGTTTAAGTATCATTGGAGATGTAAGAAAAACAAGATTATTAATTTTTGTTTTGTTGACGACTTGATGATCTTTTGTAAAGGTGATGTTCCTACGGTTGTGGCTATTAGAGAGGGTTTACAAGAATTTCAGTCTTTGTTTGGACTCTCTCCTAGCCCTAACAAGAGCCATGTCTTTTTCTCTGGCTATGAGAACTGAGAGATAAGATTCTTGATGTGACTAGGTTTGCTGAAGGCCAGCTTCCTGTTAGATATTTGGGGTTTCTCCTCATCTCTTCTAAAGTCAAAGCAGCTGATTGCCAACAGCTTGTGGAGAAAATCACAAAGAGAATCAAGAGTTGGACAAACAAATGTTTATCTTATGCTGGTAGAGCCTAGTTGATCCAATTCATCCTTTTTTTCCATGCAAGTGTATTAGACCTCTCTCTTTATCCTTCCCAAAAAGATTGTTAAGGATATTGAGAGTTTATTTCATTCGTTTTTTTGGACTGGTAGTGACCTTAGGAAGCATGGGGCTAAAATTGCTTGGGATAGAATTTATGCTCCTAAGAATGAAGGTGGTTTGGGTTTTAAATTTGTGGAAGTGTGGAACAACGCAGTTGTGGCCAAACACATTTGGTTCTTATTTTCCGGGGATGAGCAATCAATGTGGTGTTAATGGGTTAAATCCTATCAAGGGTAAAAGTTTTTGGAAAATGAAGGTTCCATGTGACCCCTCCTGAGTTTGGAGGAAGATTTTGGCACTTCGACCCATTATTTATCCCTTGATCAAGCATGTTATTGGAGATGGTCTGAACACTTTCTTGTGGTATGATAATTGGCACCCGTTTGGCTCTTTGAAGGATAAATTTGGGGAGAGAATTATGTATAACACTAATCTTAATAGTGAGTCCAAATTCAAGGAAATTGTCTATAACTAGACTTGGAAGTGGCCCAGGGCCAACACTTAGGAGGTTAGAGATCTTATTGATAATACCCCTGGTACCTTGCAGCCTGGCCCTAGACCTGATATGGTTGTTTAGACCCCTAATAAGCATGGTACTTTCTCTATTAATTCCACTTGGAATATTTGGAGGAATGCCTTTAACATTGTTCCTTCGGCTGCTTTGATCTGGGGTCCTTGTAATATCCCTAAGACAAGCTTTGTGACTTGGATAGCTATCCAGGGTAAACGTATCACTGGTGACAGGATTGTGATGTTTGGCATTGATCAACCATCTATTTGTGTTTTTTGTAATTGTGTTTGTAAGGATCATTGTCACTTGTTCTTCCAATGCCCATCCTCTGAAAAAGTGTGGACTGGTCTGCAGTCTAAGATTGCTGTTTCTTGGCCTAATTTGTCTTGGCCTGGTCTAGTAACTTTCTTGACTCACTAGATCAAGGGTAAGTCTTTGAAGGCCACTATCTCTAGACTTGTGTTTACTTGTACTGTCTATCACTTGTGGTTAGCTAGGAATAAGAAAATTTTTAACCAAGCCTTAATTCCAGAAAAGGTGGTTATTAAATTGATTGTGGACATGATTAGATTTCCTATATTGTCTTTTACTAACATGAAAAACTGCCCTGGTGACAGATGGTTATTGAACACTTGGAGACTCCCGCAGTCTATCTTAAAAGACTATTCATGCATGGAAGGAGACATAAGTAGAATGAGTGAAAATGGGAGTCAAAAAATGTGAGTTGAGTGAAAGTGAGCAAAAGTGTGAGTTTTTCTAATGATTTGTTTCTTGTGTAGCTCTATGTTTGTTGGAATAAAGATAAATTATTACCAATATGGGTTGAGGGATGTGAGCACATATATAATACAAACCTGTCACTGCCCATACAGTTTAATTCTAACATACTATATATATAGCCATACTTTATCTTTTTTGCAGGTGTAGGAGGCTACGAAGGTTTATGTTATAACCATGCTGCGTGCGTTGAGTGATGTGAGCATATATATTGTGTGCTTGTGTTTTTCTTGCCAAGTGCTGTGAGTTTCTAAATAGAGGGTTGAGCGATGTGAGCATTTTTGTTATTTGTTCTGGTGATTATAATATGGGAACACTACATATACTAATACAACCTTGTCTACTTAGGGTGTTCTTTTGTAATATCCTCTATTGGACAGGTTTTATTAACATAAAGTGGAAGAAAGCTGGGCATTGGGGCTGCTGGAATCTAAGGCAGCTGGGTATACTCTGCTGGAAAGAAGCTGAAAGTATAGATGGCTACTGGGAGCGCCTAAAGTGTGAAGAAAGTTTTACTTTAAATTGTATATATTTGTCTAGTGCTTATTTCTGTCTAGATAGGACCTCCTTTGGCCTACCCGTGCAGGTTGTGCTAGGGTCTGCTATTTTGATGTGTCTTTTTTTTTTTTCTTTTTCTTTTTTTTGTTGTTGTTGATTTGGGTGGTTGAGAACATTAAATGTGTTCATGTTCAACATGCAATCTATATGTGGTTCCTAAAGATATGAAAATCCTTAAATCTGAATAGATGGATATTTTGTGTTGATTGCCAAGGCGGTTTGTAAGGCGTAGCAGGTTGAAAGATCAACTCCACCTCCATCGAGTAGTTTATTCCACGCCATTTTTATTCATAGCCTAATCTTTTAGTAGTTGTGTTAGTCTTGTCAGGTGGTTCCAGTTTTGCTTCATTGCTATATTGACAGGTTATGTATAGCTTCTGTTAGGGCCTGGGGTATGCCCCTTGTATTAGTGGATCCTCTTGTTTTTAATTTATGACTTATTCATCTAAAAAAAAACAAATTCATCTAGTTTATTTAAATCCAAGGGAAGATGAGGGTGCTAGAGACCAGTCGAACACAGTCCAAATGAACACGATGATTCAAACAACAATGTCAAGTAGCAAAGAAATTAATGCCTAATGAAAATTTATTTCAAGTGCGAGTTTATTATATAAAAATTAGCTGAAGCATAATCACATCTTTTTGAAAATATATTTCTAAGTAATTTTTATGGATTCCTTGGAAATGCAGAATTGGAAAGGGATCTTCTGCCTCTTCAAAAAAATCTCGTATATATATAACATATTTAAAACACATTCACAGTAATGAATGTGTGAGTTATTTCTTGGAACAGGAGGATTGAATTATGAATTTACTAATTTATCATTAATTTACTTATCGATCTGTTTGAATTCTGAATTTACAAAGAAAAAAAAAACAGAGAAAAGTTTTGGTGTTGTTTGGTAACACTTACGTTTTCTGTTTATATTTACAAAAATTTTAAAAACTCAAATAAAAACTTGTTTGGTAAAATTTTTGATTTATAAATCAGTAGTCTCAGTTTATAAATTTGGCCAAAAAATGAAAACACAAAAAATGTGTTTTCATTTTGAGTTTTCAGTTTTTTTTTTTTTTTACCACCCAACACAAAGCCATGGACGCTGCAACCAATGGCACCTGCACTTTACGAAAATCAAATCGAGGCATGTCTTTTAGAAATCTCCACCTCATCTTCCATGCGCCAAATGTACGCTCAATCACGCTTCGCAAAGATGAGCGAGCACGGTTGAACAATTCATCACGGTTCCGTGGATTGTGCCTTTGAAATTCCGGTTGGTGGTATCTGTTGCCTTTGTATGGTGCCAGAAAGCCCTTCTTATTGCTGTATCCACTATCCACAAGGTAATAGCGACCTGTGAAAGTGCACATGTAAATGACATAATACTCGTCATCAATGTTCACATGAAAGGGCACTTCTTCCGTACATTTTTCTTTTATTTCCCCATAACCAACAATAAGAACATAACAATACTAGTTTATCATGGACATTGTAAAAACTGTCATATATAAATTACCACATGGTCAGTGGTTCATCAAATTTTGTTTTTCATTACAATGGTAACATAAATCAAATTTATAATGGAAATACAATGATAGAAAATAAATTGATACATTTTGACATATATATTACTGAGGTTAATTATATTTGCATTTAATGACAGAAATTACCTCGCCACCACCACCACCCACCACCACCCACTTGCTACCACCCACCACCTTCCACCACCACCCACCACCACCACCATCACCCACTACCCACGTACCACCCATCTGCCACCAGTACCCACCACCACTACCCACTCGCTACCACTCGCCACCCGCCACCGTCACCCACCAACCCACCATCACCACCACCCGCTACCTACCCGCCACCACCACCCGCCATCCGCCACCCACCTGCCACCATCACCCGCCACCCGCCACCGCCACCACCACCACCACCACCCACTCGCTACCACCCACCACCCGCCACCGTCACCTACCCACCCACCTACCACCACCACCACCACCACCCACCGTCATCACTTTCCACCATCGTCTTCCGCCGCCACTTGCCACCACTTGCTATTTATCACTTTTTTTATATTTTTAAATTTTTTAAAACATTTTGTCAATTACCAAACGCGTTTATAGTTTATGTTTTTCTAAAAATAAACAAAAACCAGTTTATAAAATTTTTGTAAATATAAATTGAAAACGTAAACGTTACCAAACACACCTTTTGTGTTTGGATAGATTTTCAAACTATAATTCCACCCTTATATTCTAATACCATGTTTGTGTTAGGTCGATGAACCCTAATAAGTACTGTTCACTTAACCCTACTGTTCACTCAAACATTGGGTCCAATAGGGGGTTTGGGGGGGTACTTTCATAATTCTCATGTGCTTCCGTGTAACCCTAATTCTATACTAATATATAGATGAAAGGGCGCCTTTTCTAGGCTAAGAGAGAGTTTTATTTTTCTGATCATAGTAAAAACTGCAGTAGCTGTGGACGTAACCCTATTCTGGGGTGAACCACATAAATCCTTGTGTTTCTTGTGTGTGTGATTTGTTTGATTCATTAATTTCTTTTTTGTTTGTTATTTTGTGTCTCACTAATCTTGGTTAGAAAGGGTCAATTCCTAACAACTAGTATCAGAGCATTGGTTCGAGTGGGAGCGATGACTACAAACGAAAAGGTTAGAATCAACAAATTTAATGGCACAGATTTCAGATTTTAGAAGATGCAGATTGAAGACTAACTGTATCAAAAAAAATATTATGAGCCCCTTTCAGGGTTGAAACCAGAAAAGATGAAGAATGATGAGTGGACTCTTCTTGATCGCCAAGCGCTAGGTGTTATTCGGCTAACGTTGTCTCGTAACGTTGTGTTTAACATAACGAAGGAGAAGATTACAGCAGGTCTCATGGCGACACTCTCAAACATGTACGAAAAACCTTCTGCCTCAAATGAAGTTTATTTGATGCGTAGATTGTTTAGTCTGAGGATAACAAAAGGTGCTTCAGTAGCTGAGCATCTGAACGAATTCAATATTGTGGTAACACACTTGAGTTCTATATCTATTGAATTTGATAATGAAATTAGGGCTTCGATTCTTCTATCTAGTTTGCCAGAAATTTGGAATGGTACTGTAACGACAATGAATAATTCTTCAGGGAAAGAAAAGTTGAATTACAATGATATTCGAGATTTAATTTTGAGTGAAGAAATTCGCAGGAGAGAATTAGGGGAAACATCAGGTTCAGCACTGAATACAGAAGCTAGAAGAAGATCAATAAGAAAAAACCCGAACCGCAACAAATCAAAATCCAAATACAGAAGCAAGTCAAGAACTAGAGAAGGACAGAGTTTCTGGAACTGTGGAAAGAATGGACATCTAAAGGGAGATTGCCCGACATTGAATAAGAACAACGGTGATCAAAATCAGAAGTCTGCTAATGCTGCAACAGAGGAGATTTATGATGTTTTGATCTTAAGCATTGACAACCCTCTTGAAGCTTGGATTTTGGATTCTGGGGCATCATTCCATTCTACTTCACAGAGGGAAATCATGGACAATTACATTGGTGGTGATTTCGGGAAGGTTTTTCTGGCTTATGATGAACCTTTGAAGATTGTGGATAAAGGGGATGTAACAATCAGGTTGCCAAACGAATTTGTTCGGAAGATACAGAATGTCAGACATGCGCTTGGTTTGAAAAGAAACTTGATTTCTGTTGGACAACTTGATGATGAAGGTCATGTTGTAACCTTCATGGGTGGTTTGTGGAAAATCACCAAATGAGCCATGGTTGTTGCTCGTGGTAAAAAAGAAGGCACCCTTTACATGACTACGAACAATAGGGATGCAGTAGCAGTTGCTGGTGAGAAGGACAACTCAAATCTGTGGAACCAAAGGCCTAGACATATGAGTCAAAAAAGGATGAAAGTACTTGCATCTAAGAGGAAACTGTCATATTTGAAATCGGTGGACATTAACTTTTGTGAGGATTGCATCTTCAACAAACAAAAGAGGGTCAATTTTTCAAAGGATGGCAGGAAACTGAGTTCTGAAAAGTTGGAGTTGGTTCATACAGATGTGTGGGGACCTGCATCAGTTTCATCTCTTGGAAGATCATCATACTATGTTACCTTTATTGATGACTCAACGAGAAATGTATGGATTTATTTTCTAAAACATAAATCTGATGTTTATACTACTTTTAAGAATTAGAAACGCCTTGGTGGAGACTGAAACAAGTCTGAAAATTAAGTGCTTGAGATTAGGTAATAGAGGGGAATATGAGAACAATGAGTTCAAGAAATATTGTGCAGAAAGTGGAATTAGAATGAAGAAGACTGTTCGAAAGACACCTCAACAAAATGGCATTGCAGAACGCATGAATAAAACTCTGAATGAACGTGCTAGAAGTATGATGATACATGCTGGATTACCAAAGATATTTTGGGCAGATGCAGTTAACACTATAGTATATCTAATTAACCGTGGTCCATCTGTTCCATTGGATGAAGAGCTACCAGAAAAAGCTTGGAGCGGTAAAGAGGTAAATCTTTCTTTTTTGAAGGTATTTGGCTGTGTTTTATATATGCATATAAATTCTGCTGATAGAAGTAAACTTGATCCAAAATTTATTAAATGTACTTTTATTAGGTATGGCATTGATCAATTTGGTTATCAGTTTTGGGATGATAAAAATTGAAAAATAATCAGAAGTAGAGATGTCATATTTAATGAGAAAGTAATGTATAAGGATAGGGATAAGTCTGCATCTGAATTTGAATCTGTTACTTGTCATGACCATGTTGAGTTAGAGAAGATTAGTGAGAATGATTTGAATAGTAGGATTCAAAATAATGTTGAAAATCTTATTCCACAAACTGAACCACATACTCCTACTCCTAAGTTGAGACAGTCAGAAAGAGAGTCTAAACTTACATAGCGTTAGTCTCCATCTTCATATTATTTGTTGTTGTCTGATGGGGGTGAACTCGAAAGTTATGATAAGGCTTTGTAGGTTGATAATTCAATCAAATGGGAGTCAGCTATGCAGGATGAAATGGATTCACTCATGGCAAACCAGACATGGGAGTTGACTGAATTACCAGTGGGTAAGAAAGCTTTGCACAACAAGTGGGTTTACAGGATTAAACAAGAACATGATGGGAGTAAAAGCTACAAGGCCAGATTGGTTGCAAAGGGATTCCAACAAAAGAAAGGGGTTGACTACACTGAAATTTTCTCTCCAATTGTGAAGTTGACTACTATCAAATTGGTACTAGGAATTGTGGCTGCTAAAGATTTGCATATTGAGCAGATGGATGTGAAGATGGCTTTTCTCTATGGTGATTTGGAGGAGGAAATTTACATGAAGCAATCACAAGGTTTCTTAGTATGTGGCAAAGAGGAGTTTGTATGCAAACTTCAAAAAAGCTTGTATGGTTTGAAACAGGCCCCAAGGCAGTGGTACAAGAAGTATGATGGGTTTATGTGTAGCAACGGTTTTACAAGATGTCAAGCAGATTATTGTTGTTATTTCAAGAGGTTTGACAAAAGTTGTATTATTTTGTTCTTATATGTTGATGATATGCTTATCGCAGGATCTAGCATTAAAGAGATAAAAAGATTGAAGAAACTTTTGTCCAACCAATTTGAGATGAAGGATCTTGGAGTTGCAAACAAAATCCTTGGTATAAGGATTCACAGGGACAAGGCAAATGGTACTTCGAAGTTGTCACAGGTTGAGTATGTCAAGAAAATTCTCAAAAGGTTTAGCATGGATGGTGCAAAACCAGTAAGCACTCCATTGGCTAGCCACTTCAGACTTACCAAAGAGCAGTCTCCAAAGACTGAAGAAGAGCAAGCTTATATGGAACGTGTTCCATATGCTTCAGCTATCGATAGTATAATGTATGCTATGGTTTGTACTAGACCAGACATTGCATATGCTGTGAGAGTGGTTAGTAGGTACATGAGTAATCCAGGCAAGCAGCATTGGAAGGCAGTGAAGGGGATCCTTAGATACTTGAGTGGTACTACACACATGGCACTTGGTTTCAGACGAACCGGCATCGGGTTACATGGTTATGTTGATGCAGACTTGGTTGGTGATATGGATAACAGAAAGAGTGCTATTGGTTATGTTTACACATTGGGTAGTACAGCAGTGAGTTGGATTTCATAGTTACAGAAGATTGTGGCCTTTTCTACAACAGAGGCTGAGTATGTTGCTATTACTGAAGTTGGGAAGGAGATGACTTGGTTACAGAATTTCCTAGCAAAGTTGGGTAAGACGCAAGAGATGAGTATTTTGCATAGTGACAGTCAAAGTGCTATTCGTCTTGCAAAGAACCCGACTTTTCATTCTAAGACGAAACACATTCAGCTGCAATACCATTTCATTCGTTCACTTGTAGATGATAGAGTCTTACCTCTTGAGAAGATCCAAGGCAGTAAGAATCTAGCAAATATGTTAACCAAGACAGTCACCATTGACAAACTGAAGTTGTGTGCAACTTTAGCTGGCCTTCAAGATTGATGAAGGAAGATCGAGTTGTAGCGGCGTTCCTTTATGTGATGAAGATGATGGAGAGCTTGTGTTATTAGGTTCCAAGTGAGAGATTGTTGGGTCGATGGACCTTAATAAGTACTGTTCACTCAAACACTAGGTCCAATGGGGGGTTTGGGGGGGTAATTTTGTAATTCTCATGTGCTTCCGTGCAACCCTAATTCTATAATTATAACTAGATGAGAGGGCGCCTCTTTTAGGTTAAAAGAGAGTTATATTTTTCTGATCATAGTAAAAACTGCAACAACCGTAGACGTAACTCTATTCTGGGATGAACTATGTAAATCCTGTTAGAATAATCTTCTATGTAAAATAAATAATTTGAAACCAAATCAAACAAATAAAATAAATTACTTACAGAATTTATTTACCGAATTGAATAAATATTTAAAAGATCAAGTTGAGTGTGTAACACTCTGTCCTTAAGACAAATTTGCCCCGTTATGGTGCCTACGGAAAAATGGCGACTATCTTCCAAGATACAATGATCTTTACAAATTGTAGTAGTACTTTAAATAATTTGTACGGCGAACAAAACCTACGTTGTATACTCTCTTAATTTTTCCTAAAAACTAGTACGAAGAGAATTTATGCAAATGAGTAATACCGAAAGGGAACCAAGAGAATTTTAGATTTTTTTTAGGATGTAGAAATCTGCTAGAAAGGACTGGTATTTATAGCAGATTGGTGACCAAACAGATCTGCCCGAATAGATGCAGTTTTGAACCGAACAGGTATGACATTTGAATGAACAGATACAGTTCAAATTTGAGCAAATCTGCAGCAGTTTGAATCTGTATAACTTCTGGCATTTTTAAACTTGTTAAAAGACAGTTTATCTGTTCGGAATTTCGAACTGGAAAAGGCATAATTATGGACAGAAAATTTGAATTTGAATTTGGTGCAAATTTTGAATTAATTTCCCGCAAGAATTTTTTTTGAAAAAATTCAAATAAATTTTTGTCCAAAAAATTAATATTAGAACTGATTCGAACCACAACCCACATCTGCACTCGGCACGGCTCAGCTGGAGCGGCCGGTCTGACGGACAGACAACGACGGTATAAGCGCGCGTGTGTGGTGTTTTGAGCCAAGGTTCACTTTGTCCATAACTCCTCCCTTCTATAAACTTAGGGTGCCCCTTAGGGCCCAACCCAAGTGTTGCCACCTAGAACTTATATACATACATAAGTTCTCTTAAGTTTCCAACGTGGGATAACCATTTCAAGAAAACTCACATTTTACTTCTTCAATTGTTCATTCCACGAACGCGAAAACGACGTCAACTTCCCATTTGCTCATAAATGGTTTTAATGAATTGTCTTCACCGTATGACTTGCCATGCAGTAAGGAACACGTCACCTCTTTGGACCCACCTCAAAAGACATGTGGACCCCACTCAAATTTGGGCTCAAAGTTAGCCCAAAATAAGCCTATAAAATCATATTTTTTTCCAACAATCCCCCACATTAATGAAATTTGATGGAGAGAAAATACAACAACATGATCTAATTACAGAGAGTACAGAAATTGGGAATATTCTGCAAAGGATATGTAGCTTTTGACTTTGAACCTTCTCTTGTGAGACACTATCGGATTTACTAGCTAACCAGTGAACAGGATGTCTTGAACTGTTCAACCATTTGTGTAAACCAAGACAATAGAACTCACACAGTATATTACCAAACACAGTTTAGTTCTCATTATTGTGTTCATTTTGGCCCTGAATAACCTGGTCTTTCATGAGTGCTCTAGAGAATTGTAGCCCTTCACAAATCTCATAGAACCGGCCCAGTTCACACTCATATAGGTGATTCTTATGAAGAGTGTCCTATCATTCTCCACTAGGAATATTTAGATATAAGAATCATTAAAAGTATTACTTAACTTAAAACACTGTAGACATCACTTGTTCATCATAGAAATGGGTAGGAGTTTGACTCCCTAGTGATCCTTCTGAGTTATACACAACTCGGTTATCCCTTTGAACCTAGATCTTGGGATCTCCAGTCAACTAGGTTTGGTTGCCGTTGTGGTAACGCTTATTTAATAGGCTTAAGTCCTATTCCCCTCGATGAATTCTCAACTAACTCTCTTGCTAACCCTTTGGTTAGTAGACCCGCTATGTTGTCTTTAGACTTCACATATTCAATAAAAATAATTCCATTATAGAGTAGTTGTCTCATGGTGTTATGTCGACAACGAATGTGTCGTGACTTACCGTTATACATATGACTCTGTGCTCTACCAATTGCTGATTGACTATCACAATATATGCATATAGCAGGCACTGATTTTGGCCATATTGAAATATCTCCAAGGAAGTAGCGAAGTCATTCTGTCTCTTCCCCAGCTTTATCTAAAACTATTAATTCTGATTCTATAGTAGACCTAGCAATACAAGTCTGTTTGAAAGATTTCCAAGATACAACTGCCCCACCAAGACAAAATACATACCCACTGGTGGATTTTGAGTCTCTAGTATCCGATATCCAGTTTGCATCACAGTATCCTTCAAGTACTGCTGGATATTTAGTATAATTTAACCCAATGTTACGAGTAAATCAGAGATATCTTAGAACCTTTATAATAGCTTTCCAGTATTCTACTCCTGGATTACTCGTATATCTACTTAATTTACTTACTTCATAAGTTATATCTAGGCGAGTACAGTTCATCAAGTACATTAAGCTTCCAATAATTTGGGCATACTCTAATTGAGAAATACTTTCCTGTACATTCTTAGAAAGAAACAAATTAACATCCACAAGTATTCTAGCAAGATGATCTTCATCTTTGCTAAATTTGTCAAGTATTTTCTTAATGTAATGTGATTGTGGCAAAGCATAACCTTCTGATATTTTGGTAATTTTCATATAAAGAATTACATCAGCAATCCCCATGTCTTTCATGCCAAAATATTTATTCAACATTTTCTTAGTGTTTTAATCATGTCATTATTACTACCTATAATGAGCATATCATCCACATAAAAACATATTATAACATAGCTTTTGTTTGTGTTTTTAATATAAATACATTTGTCACATTCATTAATTTTGAATTCATTTGACATCATTACTTTGTCAAATTTCTCATGCCATTGCTTTGGCGCTTGTTTTAAATCATATAATGATTTAACCAATTTACACACTTTCCTTTCTTTTCCTGGAACAGAAAATCCTTCTAGTTGTTCCATGTAAATTTCTTCATCTAACTCACCATTTAAGAAAGTGGTTTTCACATCCATTTGATGAATTTTTAGATTGTACAACGATGCAATAGCAATGAGCATTCTAATGGATGTTATTCTAGTAACCGGTGAATATGTGTCAAAGTAATCAAGACCTTCTTTTTGTCTAAAACTTTTGACCACAAGTCTTGCCTTGTATTTGTCAATTGATCCATCCGCTTTCATTTTTCTCTTGAAAATCCACTTGTACCCAAGAGGTTTACAACCTGGTGGCAAATCCACCAATTCCCAAGTGTGATTTTGCTAGATGGATTCAACTTCGCTATTTACAATTTCTTTTTATAAAGGAGCTTCAGGACTGGACATAACTTCTTTGAAAGTTAAAGGCTCATTTTCTAACAAAAAAGTTAGAAAATCTGGACCAAAAAATTTTGAGGTTCTAGCACGTTTACTACGCCTAGGTTCCTCTTCCTCATTTTGATCTATCTCTTGCTCTTGTTCTTGATCATGTTTTTTATCCTGACTAGTAATAGCATCATGAGATCTTTTGTTAGTACTAGTTTTTTGTCCAGTTCTATTTGGAAACACATGTTCAAAGAAAGACGTATTCCGAGATTCAATAATAGTATTTACATGCATTTCAGAACGTTCTGACTTATGAATCAAAAACCGATATGCACTACTATTCTTGGTATAACTAATGAAAATGCAATCAACGGTTTTAGGATCTATCTTAATTTTTTTGGGACTAGGAATAGCCACTTTAGCCAAATACCTCCACACTTTTAAGTTTTTGTAGGATAGTACTTTCTCATGCCACATTTCATAAGGTGTTTGATTCACTTTTTTTCGGGGTACTTTATTTAAAGTATAATTAACAGAAAGTATTGTTTCCCTCCACAAGTTCTAAGGTAATCCAGAACTTATTAACATGGCATTTATCATTTCCTTTAAAGTCGTATTTTTTCTTTCAGCAATTCCACTTTGCTGAGATGAGTAAGGAACGGTGGTTTGATGAATTATTCCATGCTTTTTACAAAACTCACCAAAAGGTGATTCATATTCACCACCTCTATCATTTCTAGGTTTTTTAATTTTCTTGCCAAGTTGATTTTCAACTTCATTCTTGTATCGAATGAAAGTTTCCAAAGTTTCATCCTTGGTTCGAATTAAATAAATATAACTATATCTAATATAGTAATCTATAAAAATGATAAAATATTTTTTCCCACCGCTAGTTTGAATTGATTTAAAATCACAAATGTCACTATGAATTAATTCAAGTGGTTCCGTACTTCTTTCAATTGTATGGAAAGGAGTTTTGGATAATTTTGCTTCAAAATTCTATATTAATTAATCTACACAAAGATCCATAATTAACATGTCCTAGTCTACCATGCTACAAATTTAAAAACTCAAGCAAGTAAGAAAAAGATGTATTTTTATTAATAACAGAGGGTATAACAGTCTTTACATTCATTTTGAAAACGTCATCAGACATGTAACCTTTTCCTTCATACATCCCGTTTTTTGTAAGTACAAACTTGTCACTTTAAAAAATTAACCTAAACCCATTTTTACTCAACAGAGATCCGGAGGCTAAATTCTTGCGAAAATTCGGTACATGCAGCACATTGTTGAGAGTGAGTTCCTTTCCTTTCCTGATGTCATCTTTAGAATAATCTTTCATTGTCCTTCAACTTTAGAAGTCGAGGACTTGCCCATAAAAAGTTGTTCACCGTTGTCTACTACAGAATAAGATGTGAATATCTTTTTGTCGGCACAAATATGGCGAGTAACACCAGTGTCCACTCATCATTCTTTAGGATTTCCGACAAGGTTTACCTCGAAAATAACTGCAGAAGATTTATGTCATCTACACCATTGGAAATTTTATCTACTTCGATCATATTGGCTTGCTTGATTTTCCTTTGCCTTTGCGTAAATCAATTCCTAAGAACTTCTCTAGCTTTTTACCCTGATTCACTGGCATAGTCACAACATGAGGAAGGGTTCGTGTAATTGCAGCCACCATACCAGTACTGGTTCGAACACTAGTTTGACCAGTTTCTGTAGCTATGAATTCTAAATTATAAAACAAAATTATAATTTGAATTTTATACTACACAGAATATTTAAACCAAAACCATAGAATTAAATTCTGTAAAAATAAAAGAAACAAGAATTGTAACTTTTATTTCCAATTAATTTGAAAATAAAATAATATTTTATTTAAACAAATTAATTCCACACAGAAAATTAAATTTTTGTAACACTTCAAAAATTAAAATACTAAAAACATATTTTTAATTAATGAACACTCAGAAATTATTTTTAAAACCAAAATTAATTTCTGACTAACTTCACAAATAAATATTCTGAATTGTTAATGACTACCAGTATATTACTACTAGTTGTCAAAGAAAATAAACAATATATTACTACTATTTGTTTTTCCAACCAGAATATTATTTTGTAAAATCACAGAAAATAATTTATGTTAGAAGAAGAAAGAGAAAAGGAAATAAACGAAAAATTATGTATAAACAGAATAATTCGAATCTGTCTTAAAATTGTTTGAACAATCTTCTGTGTAAAATAAATAATTTGAAACCAAATCAGACAAATAAAATTAATTGCTTATAGAATTTATTTACCGAACTGAATAAATATTTAAAAGATCAAGTCGAGTGTGTAACACTCTATCCTTAAGACAGATTCACCTCGCTACGGTACTTACGGAAAAATGGCATCTATATCCGAAGATTTATGATCTTCACAAATTGTAGTAGCACTCCAAACAATTTGTACAACGAACAAAACCTATGTTCTGTACTCTCTTAATTTTTCCTAAAAACTAGTATGAAGAGAATTTATGCAAAAGAGTAATACTGGGAGGGAACCAAGAAAATTTCAGATTTTTTTAGGATGTAAAAATCTGCTGGAAAGGCCTGGTATTTATAGTAGATTGGTGACCAAACAGATCTGCTTGAACAGATGTAGTTTTGAATCGAACAGGTATGACATTTGAATGAATAGATACAGTTCAAATTTGAATAGATCTGCAACAGTTTGAATCTGTATAACTGTTGGCAGTTTTAAACCTGTTAAAAGATAGTTTATCTATTGGGAATTTCAGACTGAAATAGGCATACTTATGGACATAAAATTTGAATTCGAATTTGGTGCAAATTTGGAATTAATTTCCTGCAAAAAAAAAAAATTTGAAAAAATTCAAATAAATTTGTCCAAAAAAATTAATATTATAATCGATCCGACCCAAAACTCACATCCGCGCCCGGCACGGCTCGGGTCGGCTGGTCGGACGGACGGCGGCAGCACACGCGCGTGTGAGGGTTTGAGCCAAGGTTCACTTTGTCCGTAACTCCTCACTTCTACAACCTTGAGGTGCCCCTTGGGGCCCAACCCAAGTATTGCCACCTAGAACTTATATACACACATAAGTTCTCTTAAGTTTCCAATGTGGGATAACCATTTCACGGAAACCCACATTTTACTTCTTCAATTGTCCATTCCACGAACCCAAAAACGACGTCAACTTCTCATTCACTCATAAATGGTTTTGACGAACTGTCTTTCACTGTGTAACTTGCCATGCGACAAGAAACACGTCACCTCTTTGGATCCACCTCAAAAGACGTGTGGACCCCACTCAAATTTGAGCTCAAAGTTAGCCCAAAATAAGCCTATAAAACCATTTTTTTTTTCAACAAATCCTTGTGTTTCTTGTGTGTGTGATTTGTTTGATTCATTTGATTCATTAATTTCTTTCTTGTTTATTATTTCGTGTCTTATCAATCTTGGTTAGAAAGGGTCAATTCCTAATAGTTTGGATACATCTTTCAAATTTTATTCCCGCAACAAAAAGAAAACTCTGCAAAAAATTCTATCAGGTAGGATTTTTTTTTTTTTTGAAATTTTGCTTAACCGGTTGTCTGACCGGTCAACTGGAATAGGGCAAGTTTTTTTTTTTTTTTTTTGTATTTTATATATTTCTAATAAAACAATATTTTTAGAATTTTTTAAAATTTTTTATGAGCTTTTAATAGATTTTTGAGTTGTATGTTTGGTTATGAGTTGTAAGTTTTTATTTCATATATCATATGTCACATCAAAATTTTTTCACTCAATTCAAAACTCTTTTCAAACTCATAACCAAACAAATTTTATACACTCAAATCATAATTTCAAAATACACAAACTCAAAATACAACTCTATTCTCAAATCATATTTCCAAAATTCTATTCACTATAAATTTCTTCAAAAATCAAATATCTAAATACATCAATCAACCAGACCGATCTTAACTTGTTCCACTTGTGCACAACAACAAAACCGGCCCTTGAGAACTATATATCTATGTGTGTGTGACGCACATTGAATGACAGTTTTGAAAACAAAGAGGATATTTATCGCCGGTTTGTTTTCTAATCAAAAAACAAAATAAGATTTTGTATGCAAGTGAAAGAATATTTTCAATTGAGATGCCAATTCAGGATGGGGGTTGTGTTTTGTTCAACCGACCTCAGGTGTCAGCTAGTTTTCAATTCCATTAGGACGTAGTATATAAAACATGCCTTTCAATTATTATAATTTTCATCTAATCATACATAGAACACAACTACCTAAGCTATACTATAAGTTTTGATTGACTTTGTGAAAACAACTTCAACGTAGTGCAACAGACATACAATGCCCTATTGGAGTCATGCAAGTTCCTTGTGTCATCTACATTAGTTTATATATATTTCCTATATTGGAAAATTCTCCGATATACAATACACACCGTATACAATTCTATGACAAAATTATGTACGTTTTCACGAACTTACACAAGTGATCTCACAAAAATACGTAAGTTGGAACACGAATTTATGTAAGTCTTAAGTTTTCACGAATTTACACAAATTTATATTCAATTTACGTATTTTTGTGAAATCAATTATACATATTTGTGAAAACTAATGTAATTTTGTAGTAACGTTACATAAGGTGTGCATTACACACTGGAGCATTTCTCATTATTTTACAGCAAACACTGAAACCTTATAAATATAAAATAATGCCAAAATAAATAATTGATTTGGGGTACATTATATAAATACACTTTTTATCTTTTTTGGATCACACCACATCTCTACTTTTCTGCACATCTTTTCATAAAAAATTAAAAAATATACTTATTTAGATCATTTCAAACAAATGTTCAAGTCAACCCTCCTTCCGTTTTTTTTTTTGTTTTTTTTTAACAGAACCCTCATTCCATTTGGTAGTCCCCATATTAATCTACCAAATCTTGTACAAGGTTTAAACATTATGCAAAAGGATGTGAATGGGTTCAGCTTTCAAACAAAAATGAGATTTATTTCTACTTAACAGTAAGCTTCAATGCTTCATGTATAGTTCTTAATGGGAATTTATCATTGGTACCTTTTTAGTCTTTATTTTTTTCCCATTATTATCACCATGCATGCATTGTTATTATTTCACTTTTCATTTCCAAATAACAGCTCAATAAAAAACCTGCATTGTAATTTTTCAATTTAGAGATTCAGTGTAAAAGCAAAAACAAACTCTAATTTATCATTTGATCAAATATGACTAGCTTCCTCTGTTTGAAATTGAAACTGATAATGATTGCATTGTGTTCTAAACTGGATAAAGAGCCTACAACCGACAAAAATGCAAAATACAATTCAACGAAAGAAAAACGAAGGAAAAACAACTTAAGCATACCTATTTACACTTGTTGAGACCAAGACAAGATTTGAAACAGGACCTTGAGACACAGCGCTAAGATTCACTGCCTTTGTATTTGCTCCTCTGTTTGGCAGGAACTGAGATCTGACCGGGTCTGAATACACACGGTCAGTTAGGCAGTGGGATACAGCTGGCATATACTCACCCATTCCCAATCTCTATAAAAGGCGTCCTCTCACCGTTTTCTCGACAGAACAACGAACTTCCGATATTTTGCTTTAAAGATGGAGATTTTGCTTGGCAATAGGCTCAAGAACTGGATGGCCACTTTGGATGGCACAAAAAAGATAAATTTCAACGGTTTTGGGATAAATGCTCTTTTCTCTTTGAGTCATACTCCTTTTTGTTTTCCATTCCTTCATGCTGCTACCCATTGTTGGGACCCATCACTGCTGGAAAATTGACTTTTAGCGGCGTTTTAAAAACGCCGCTATAAGTATTAAAAACGTCGCTAATTCTTTTTGTGACGTTTAGTACCAAACGCCAACGACGCGGCCGTCGCTATAGCTTTATGGCGTTTGAAAAACGTCGTTATATTGTTATAGGCGGCGTTTTTAAAAACGCCGCCAAAAGTCCGTACACAATTATAGTGTACAAGTGTTTATGTATTGATGAATTCACCAGCGTGTCAAGCTCAACATCTTGATTATATTTGGGAGGAGATTCATCATAGGTCAACTAATAACTACTATTGTCTAAAAAAATCAACCTATGTTCTAAATAATCCACATTTTCACTGGCCTAAATAAGATTAGAGTGAACAGAACAGATTCAAACAAATACCATTCATCAAGAGCAAACAAATTAAAGATAAAATCAATGCAATGGATGATTATAGAGATTATAAATGGAGATGAGAACACAGTAATATTATACACACATGTAGTACATGTACATTATATGAGACAGAGAGAGAGGGAGGAGGAGGTTTCTGTGATGATCAGATCGGTCAGAACTGGAATTATGGATTGAGAAAATGAAAAATATTGCGTTAGTTTCATGGGGGAATAACAGAACAGTAGGACAGAAAAAAAAAATTACAAAAATAAATAAGGGATAAATAATTTTGTGATGGGGTGCAAGTTCAAGTAATTTGCACCTCTCCATGTCGTGTAAAAAAAAAAAAAAAAAAAAATTATTGTAATTCCCCTTGTTTAATCAGTTAACTCATCATCGCCAAGCCGATTGCCAGGGACGAGGACTGCGATGCGAGTGCGTGGAAATTGTCTTGGCTATCACGTGCTCACTACATGACAATTTCGCGACACTTTCCTATTTTTGTCGGCATATCCCATTTCCCTGAGAGAAAATCATTTTTGTTTGAGTAATTACACTAACCTCCATTAAAATTTGAAAAAATACATTAAGTCTTACAAGTTTGACATAATTATATTGGGCTCTCCTAAAGTTTTAATTCATATAACATTTGATCTCCTTTTCATTTGAAATTTGTTAGTAGCCTTAGAAAGCCAAACAAAATGCAGTATCAATAGTTGTATAAATGAAAAATGATATTATCATCTTTTTTATTAAAATATATATTTTATCTTGTGTATTCTTGTGTCTTCATACTATCTGCATTAATTTTAGTCTATTCAATCTTACTAAAAGAAAGATTAATAAAATTATGTTAAAATTATAAAACTCGCTGTGTGTTTTTTCAAACTTTAAAAGAGATTAATATAATTTATCCATTTTTATAATTGAAATCTTATTAACGAGAACCCGATTAATAATTTTTATGAAAAGGTGAACGATAAAAAATATTAAACATTTAAATTTTAATCATCTAATTCCCTTCCTGTTAAATTTTATTTTAATTAATTAATTATTATTAATTATTTGAAGGTACTCGAAAGATTGTTTAAAAATCTATATATATAAGGAAAATGGTTTTTTTAAGAACAATGATTGTGGAAGTTTCAAACCCTCAAATTAATTTTGTTAATTTGTTAATTTTTAAAGAAATAAAAATAAAAATAAAAAATCTATTGGTTAGTTCCTTAAGTAAAAAATCCGAAAACAAAAAAAGTTCTAATTATCTATAATTTTGAATTTTAAAATTGAAAACAATATGATAAGTCACTCTCATTCTTTCCAAAAATAATGTTGATCAAAACAATTTAAATAAAAAAAAATAAAGACACTAAACTAATATAGTAAGCCACTTTCGTCCCACTCTCACCTTTTTCGAAAATAATATAAATCCAAAATTTTAAAAACCCAATCAAATTAAAACTTCAATACAATTCTCTCTTTAAAATACTCAATATTTGATATTTTTTTCCAGCTCGACCAACTCCTCCCAAAATGTAATTATGCAATGGTTATTCTCTCTTTGACAATAGTCCAAACTTATTTCAAATTTGTTTGTTTGTGTTTTTTTTTTTTGTAAATTTATATTTTCGTGTGAGTGTTTTTTTTTTTCCCCCTATATGACTTTTTTTTCCAACTAAATTGATAATAAATATATATCGATTAACTATCTTTGTTTTGGGAGTTGATTTGAAGTTTTTTTTTTTTTTTTGAGCAATATAGTTATGAGTTATATATATATATATATATATAGAATAAGGCATCTTATATTGTTCTTTATGATTTGGCCATTTTTTAAATTTCTTAAACAAAATTTTCAAATTTTTTATTTGTAAAAAATTAAAAACATTTAATTGACTTATCCATAAATAAATAAAATTTTAAATAATGAACACTATTCCATAATTTATGGATTTAAAAACAAAATTAACACCCATATATGGAATAAGAAAACCTAAAATCACGTATTTTTTTATTTTTCATTTTTAACTGTTTAAAATTCTAACGGTACCTTTTTATTTTTACAGCATTGTCTTTTATATTTACAAAGATAAAAAAACTAGGCCGTAGTTACATAATGGATAGTGGAGGTGGTGAGCATGGCAACAACAACTGTGATGATGAGCTCGGCCAGAGCATTGTTTGGATGAATTTTGAAAAGGTGAATATTAAAAGAATGGTAGATAGTTTGGGTGATGAATTGATTTAGAAAACTAATGTGTGGTTGAAATTAAGTGTGAATTTTACCATATAATTAAAAATTGAATATGGATTATATATTGTTTTTTATATATAATTTTGGGTATTTTGTATAACTACTAAAAATTATTGTGATCACATGTTACTTATCATTTGATATATTATTGTTGTATTATCGTAATGAATTTTATTATTAATATCTATTATCAATGCAGTGGTAAGACGTCACATGATAAATAAAAATATATTTTGTATTATTATTATTGATAATATATTTCTTTATTTACCTTTTTACAATGTTCAAAAAATTATTTTATGTTTATTGTTAGTTTTTGTAGATGAGAAGTCAATTTTTTTTTATTTTTTTTTTGAACCAAATTCAAGTTATAACTAATTTGAGATTGAAAAGGAAATTTCAAAAGAAATTATAATTATATATAATTTTAAAAAAAAAAATACAAGAAAAAATTGGAACTATAAATTAAAATGATCAAACAGACTAAATTCTATGAAAAAATTAAAATGAAAAATTGATCAAATTTTGATTTATAATTATTAAATATTTTTAATAAGTCATTAATTTTTTATGCAGGTCCTAGTCTGATCTGGTCTTAAATAGTTTTTTAGATTTAAATATATCTTAATAGTGATACAATCAATATTAGACATATTTTAAGTAGGGTAAATTATATCGATAGTGCCTGCATTTTGTCTCTTGTGTCAATTTGGTTTATGTAATTTCAATTAGTTTGATTTTTTCCCTTAATTTTAGATTTTGTATTAATTTGGTTAAATTGATAATGCCGGTTAAGATTTTTGAAAGAAAATAGTTATTAAGTTGGTTGAGATTAACTTATTGAGTTGAACAAATTTATAATTTTGTCTATAAAAATATAACAATGCTACTCATGTGTGTATTAAAAAAATAAAATAAAAAAAATAACAATTATAACAATTGGATCAATTGAGACAAAATTATAAATTTAGGGTCAAAATTGGGCAAATTAAAATTGCAAGGACAAAAATAACACAAGAGTTCAAAATATAGGGATTACCAATGTAATTTATCCTTTTAAGAATAAGTACATAATTTCTTAATTAATTTTGAAATTGTTAATAAATATACCAAACAAATATGTACATATTTCCTATTTTATAAATTTAAAAAAATATATATATATGTTTACTAATTAAAAATTAAATAAATAGGTAGGTTTACTAACTCATGAATTAGACATGAACTAGACGATTCTCTAAGGACTAGGCTTAAATCAAGAATTATTGGGAGAAAAAATCTACTCGAACTAAATTTTCTTGGCTATTTTTTTAGTGTTTAATCCAATATTAGAACCCCAAAATTAGCTTATATCAGTCACAAACTGATAACTATGATATAATTTAAATATAAAATTTAAATTTATTAGAACTAGAATATGACCTACAATTTAGGGTGGCTTTATCTTAAATATTTTTTTAATACATAAATATATGTAACCATTCATTTAATTGTTTTAAACATAAATATATATAGCTTCTTTTTTTTTTAAACATAATTTTTGTGATTTATTTTTTAATTTTTACCACTTAAATTATGACATATATTTGTTATTAAGAACTTAGAGCACACAATTAATAACATACGAATAAAAAAAATTCTCTTATATGTAACTGTGATAAAAATAAATAAAATTTAATTAATTCTAAATCATTTTTGCTAAATATTGTAGATAAATTTTTTAGATTATTATTTAATTTTAAAAATTAATTTTTGATTATTTATTTATATCCATACATTGCACGAGTAATTACGCTGGCTTTTTTTTTTATTATCGAGAATTAAGCTGGTTTGAAATAAAAAAGATATATATATATATTTTACATGAAGAACATGACACTTCTCTCAATTAAAAAAAAAAAAAAAAAGAAAAGCCAAATTTGAGAAGGGAATAAAATAGGTCAAAAGTTAAAAAATAATTATAATTTATCATATCACTCTATTTATTATTTTGTATATCTTTTTATAAAAAGTCAAAAAATTAATTAAAATAATCAATTTTCGAACGAGTCCAAAGTATTAGATTATAAAAAAATTATTAATTGGTCCTGGGGAATCACGTGACCATACCCTAAGTCAATCACACATTTTTATATATCTTCATATTTCTCAGACACTCAATATAAAATTATAAATCCCACTCCTCTACCAATCAAAAGTTACCTAGGCACCACGTCATTGTGCCCCAGAACAATAAATAACTTCTCATTCTCCAGATTTATTTATTTTTTTATTTTTTTATTTATTTTTGAATAGTCTCGCTCTCCAGATTATGGGCACGTTTGATTTAACAAGTGAATCTTCCGAATAGTGGGATTAGATTTGAATGTGATGTTGGTGTGAGAAGTTTTGTTCATTAAATCATCATTAATCAACTTAGCCCAACCAAATATATACCAGAGCCTGCAATAAATTCAACAGTAGCATAGTTATGTATACTACTAATTAATTTGAAATTTACTGCGACAGCAAAAAGCTTTGGACAAATGAAAACAACCTGCAGTCAAATGGCATGTTTGGCATCAAATGGCTCATATAATTCTGAAAAATATTCAATGGGCAAAAGCCACTTAGCTTACATCTGTGAATGAGAACATATTTCCGAGATGAAAAAACAAGAGAAAAAAATCTACTGGTGGCTCACAATAGCCCCAAGCATGGGAACTGACAGTTTTTGGTTTATTATCACTGCCAAAATCCCAGTTTTACTCAAAACTAGCAATTAGCTTGTACATGGTATATACATTCAAAATTTTAAGTAGCTTACTTAGCTGCTGAACTTGCTCTGCGAATACAATCTTTATAGATTTTGACCGCATCAGCACATTTCAGGGGGTTCTTGTCGTTTTCCTTGTAGCACTCAAAACAAGCATTTTTCTCTATCAAACAGGGCAGTGGCTTCTGGGTTGGAAGCTTGAACTCCTTGTCATGGAGATCCTTAGCTCTCTGTGTTACTTCCTGCACCATTACCTCCTCCTGCTTCTGCAACTTCTCCAACACTTTCTCGCTTTCTTGAATGGCAGAACGGATGGCATCTAACTCTGCACTGGAAGAATGTGGAGGCCGGGATAAGGGCAGGAATATTGGTGGCTGAATGGGCCAACCGACCGGAGCAGTAAGTTTGGGTATTTCAGAATCACCAGAAATCTGCTTCTGATGCGCCTTAGTTTGGGATTGTTGGGGTTCCCGTGGTATCTTAGTTTGGATCTTTTTGTTTTTTTCTTCGACTTCTCGCCGTCATCTGTAAGCTGTTTGACTAAGTTGCTGCTAATCTGAATCGTAAAAGATTCACCCATTATATATAAGGTTCCAGACAACTTACCTGAAGAATATTCACTGAAGTGATCAAATAATCAAAATCGGCAACAAAGTTGAGGCCAAGTCATTATTACAACTTTGAACATCAAAGAATGAGACAGGAGGAAGGGCAAATATGAGGGCTCTTGATGAGATGAGACGAACATAGCATACTAATGTTGGAAAAAATTAATCAAATTAGATGGATTTGAATAACAGTAATATCTTTGATGAGATTAAGAGGCTGTCGGAGAGTCCAAAACCTTAGGATACAACAGAATGCTATAGCCAACCAAATCAACCTGAGCAAAATCTTCAGTACAATTTGGATGTACTAGTGGCTAGCCTCAGTTCCTAACATAATTCCCCTCCTTGCAAAGAGAGAGAACAACCTAAAGATGTTGTGTTTTGGGATACTACTACAGACCATTGAATGCCACCTACCAACTAGAAGCTGTAGAAGGTCAAGAATGCATAATAAGCGTGGCACGATGGGCATGGAGGTTGAGATTCCATTCAATGAGAGAAACAGAATTCCAAACTTTAGAATTTGATTATAGTTAAATCAATTAGAAGCTAGTACGAGTGATTAATAAGGTGGTCTAGGTGTTCGCAATTTTCAGTGCCCTTCCAATGCTCCACCCTGTCCCTTATTCTAAGAAAAAAATCCTAGCTATCAGGGTACAATTGAAAGGATATAATGCCTCAAATCCTTCCACTACATAAGAAGTCTGCCTCACTCACAATTCGATTCTCATAATCAGCGAACACATCTCCCTGATATTCAAAATCAATAACCTCCCCCGACCACTGAACCTTCCTACACTTCCCTACCCAAAAAATGGTCCAAATTCAGATTGGGATCTGCAGTGCCATCCACAATTGCATCCTAAAGATCACTACACCAGAATATTTCTGCAAAATTTTGAAAATTGGCATTTATACAAAGAAGAGGCCTACACTTTGTCAAATAAGTAGGCTAAGTAGTTTGACATTAGCTAGCCTAGAAGAAAGGACTGCCACTCAAGCAACAGGACTCCAAAAATGACCAAACCATGCTTCACAGGTACTCAATAGTAGTGTGCACAAATCTATTTTACTAGACCGCTGGTAACGACTCTCACAATTCTTCGTAACATCTTTATTAATGTACTATTATAGCTTATTAAAAGAAGTTTGGCATTGAGTTACAATATGAATTCAATAATTAATAAATAAACATGTGAGAAGCTATAATAACATGTTTATTAAACTTCTTTTAATAAACATGTTTTATTAACTCAATAAGCTATTGTAATATGTTTTAATAAATGTGTTAATAAATATTACAATATATTTTAATAAGCTGTTGTAATAACAATAAACTATTGTAATGTGTTTTAATAAGCTATTGTAAAATGTTTACTAAAACAATATTACAATATGTTATTACAATAAGCTATTATTAACATGTTTTATTAACTCAATATTACAATAAGCTATTGTAACTCAGTGCCAGACATATTGTAACCATATGTCTGGTACTGAGTTACAATAACTATTACAATATCACAATTACAATAACTTATTGTAATATGCCAAGCACATTAAAAGAAGTTTGGCATTGAGTTAAAAAAAGTTTGGCATTGAGTTACAATAGCTTCCTAACATCTTTATCTTGTTTGGCATTGAGTTACAATATGTTTGACATTAAGTTACAATAGCTATTTACAATATGTTTATTAAAAGAAGTTTGGCATTGAGTTATAATAACTTATTAACATGTTTTATTTACACATTACAATAAACATGTTTTACAATAAGCTATTACAATATTACAATATGTTTTACATATTTATTAACTCAATAAGCTATTGTAATATGTTTTAATAAGCTATTGTAATATGTTTTTTAAAACATATTGTAATAACATGTTTATTATATTTATTAAAACATGTTTATTAAAAGAAGTTTGACATTGAGTTACAATATGTATAATTGTGTTGGTTAGCACAATTAAACATGTTATATTTAATAAGCATGTTGTATTTAATTCTATATTAATATGAATTCAATTGTGTTGGTTAACACATTAATAAACAGTTTTCTATTTGAACATAAATTTATTAATGTTGTATTTAATTCTATAATTAATTTATGTACAAATAGAAAAACTATTTATTAATGTGTTAACCAACACAATTGAATTCATATTAATATAGAATTAAATACAACATGTTTATTAACACATATTTATTAAATACATGTTTAATTGTGCTAACCAACACAATTATGCATATTGTAATTCAATATCAAACTTCTTTTAATAAACATGCTTTAATAAATATAATAAACATGTTATTACAACATGTTTTAACAAACATATTACAAAAACATATTACAATAGCTTATTGAGTTAATAAATACAACATTAATAAATTTATGTACAAATAGAAAAATTGTTTATTAATGTGTTAACAAACACAATTGAATTCTTATTAATATAGAATTAAATACAACATGTTTATTAACACATGTTTATTAAATACAACATTTTAATTGTGCTAACCAACACAATTATGCATATTGTAACTCAATACCAAACTTCTTTTAATAAGCTATAATAACACATTAATAAAGATGTTACGAAGAATTGTGAGAGTCGTTACAATTGGTCTAGTAAAATAGATTTGTGTACACTATTATAAGCTCAAAACAATCCAACAATGGCAACTTCAAAAATACTCATTTACAATGTTTCTCACCACCTATTTCTTCAACAAACTATGCACCCTCTTCTATGGTGCTTGGTCATGGTGGTGGGACACCAACAATATACTTTTTCCATTCACTCTCATCGTCCTCGCAATCACATGGTACGTATGGATCTTTACAAACAGTAGCAAAAAGAATCAGCCACCGCTGCCACCGGGCCCACGCGGCTTACCCGTGGTTGGAATTCTCTCATTCCTTGACCCCGAGCTCCACTCGTGTTTCGAGAGCCTCAGTCGAACTTACGGTCCAATCATGAGGCTCCCGATGGGTACGAAGGTGGGAATCGTGGTCAGTTCGCCATTTGCAGCACGGGAAATGCTCCGGGATCATGACATCACTTTCGCCAACCGTGACGTCCCGGAGTTAGCCAGTGCTGCAATAGCGAAAGGTGATTCGGATATAGTTTTTAGCCCGCATGGGCCCGGGTGGCAGATGCTGAGAAAGGTCTGCGTCCGAGAGGTGCTCGGCAGTGCCACCCTTGACTCAGTCTACTACCTCCGCCGACGAGAGATTCGAAATACGGTTAAATATCTCTACAGCAGGGTCGGGTCTCCAGTTCATGTGGGTCAGCAGATGTTTCAAACTGCTCTGAATGCAATAACAAGCATGTTGTGGGGTGTGACGGTTCAGGGGCAAGAAAGGGCTAGCATTGGGGCGGATTTCCAAGTCGTGGTGGCGGATTCAATGGAGCTTTTGGGGAAGCCTAATTTGTCTGATTTTTTCCCGGGTTTGGCCTGGTTTGATTTGCAAGGGCTGAAGAAGCAATTGTTGGGGATAGTTATGAGGTTCAATAGGATTTTTGATGCAATAATTGATAAAGGACCAAGATTGGAGGGCGATAGACAGAACAAGGATTTTTTACAGGTTTTGTTGCAGCTGAAGAATGAAGGAGATGCCAAAACACCTCTCACCATGACCCATCTCAAGGTCTTGTTCATGGTATGTTTTAGTCTCTTCCAATTTAAATTCTTTATGTCAAGTCATGAAATTCATTTAGTAATACAAAATAGTAGCTAATTTCTTTTGCGTTATGACGAAATGTCAATCTGTGAGTATAGGATATGGTCTTGGGTGGAACCGAAACAACCTCCAATGCTATAGAATTTGCCATGGCAGAGATGATGAACAAGCCAGAGGTCATGAAAAAAGCACAAGAAGAGTTGGAGACAGTAGTAGGAAAAGACAGCATAGTAGAAGAGTCTCACATAAACAAACTCCCCTATTTACAGGCCATACTAAAAGAGGTCCTCCGATTGCACCCTGTCCTCCCTCTCATGGTGCCTCACTGCCCGAGCCAAACTTGCATTATCGGTGGCTACACAATTCCAAAAGGCGCTCGGGTTTTCATCAATGTATGGGCAATTCATAGGGACCCTTCGATCTGGCAAAACCCGTTGGAGTTTCATCCAGAGAGGTTTTTGGATGGAAAATGGGGGTACAGAGGAGCTGATTTTAATTATTTCCCATTTGGGTCTGGGAGAAGAATGTGTGCAGGCATAGCCATGGCTGAGAGGATGTTCTTGTTCTCATTGGCTTCAATTTTGCACTCATTTGATTGGAAATTACCGGAGGGAGAGAAATTAGACCTTCTAGAAAAGTTTGGGATTGTGTTGAAGAAAAGAGTGCCTCTCATGGCAATCCCAACACCAAGACTATCTAATCCTACACTTTACGAGTAAGTGAGAAACAACCATCAATCATCTGTTTCACTCTTTATCTCATCTCTATCAAATATTACCCGTGTGACTAAAAACAAAGATTAGAAGAATATGGGACCGACAATAGTACAGGGAGTGAAATAAATGAACTCAACCTACTAGCAAAGTAAAAATGATATATTGTAATATTGGTTGCACTTTAAAAATCTAATGCAATTCTTTTTGGGATATTTACCAATAAATCTTATCTTACAAACAAGTACTCTAATTAATCTCAAATTTTTTCTATTGATTTATTACCATAGAGATATATGTTCCTCAAATCCAAGCTTGCACCCGATCAATAATAATAATAAACTGTATCTTAAGAAATGTATAATTTTCTTGCAATCACCAATGTGACTAGGCTTAAAGTGACATGTTACTTGCAACAAAACTATCAAAGACATGCCATGATCCTAAAAATTCTGCATACAGTTATTTGATTTCAAAAAACGATGACAAAAAATATAAGGATTTCATATGAATGGATACCTCATCAGTCAAATTAAAGCAGTTTTTTAATTTGTCATCAAATTCTTTTTCTTTCTCATCTAGCTGCCTGGTCAGTAAGGTACCCAAAAGTATGAAGCAAAATTATCACAACTTACAAAGCTGAAAAAAAGAGCTTGTACTATTGAAAATAAACAAAAAAAAAAAGTTACAAGAAATTGGGGTATAAGTCAATGTGTCTATACAAAAAGGATTGTAATATTGCGTACCAAAAAAAGAAATATAACTTTGGGAAGGGGGGTTCAACTTGTTTATGCAAAAGGAATATGATCCTACATTGAGAAGATATTTTAATTCCCCAAAGAGAAAAAAGTTCAATAAATATTTAAATTTAAAATAAACAGGGAAATTTGGTCGGAGGACTGGGATACGTGGTCAGGAAAATGGTGCCATTATGCTGAGTTCTTGTCAATGACATTAACATCATCACATTTTCTATTGACTTAAAATCTTGATCACAGCACACCCATCTTATCTCCGCACCCTCCCGTGAGAATGACTACACTACGCCACTCACTTCTTTTAGCGGTGTTAACAACTTCACTCTTCTATTTCCTCTACTAAATCAAATTAATGAACGTTATGAATTGACCTGAATCCCATCTCTGTAACAATTCTTTGAAGTTTTTATTCTAGATCTTTTTAGACAACAATCATTCCCAAAGTTGTCTCTTCTCCCCCTCTTTTTATTAGCATGCTCGTTTACTCTCCTTTGTCTATTAAGTTGATCTTTTCCCGACCTCACTGAACTTGTCCACCAAGTTATTTAAAAAATGTAAGTAAAGTTTTTCATGTAATCCAATCCTCTAGATTTCATGACTTCCTAGCATATTGCTAAAATTTTTTGGTTGCCTCTTTTCAATGAAAAAAGGTTATTTACCTCAAATCTAATTCTGCAGTCTTTCTTGTTTGGCAATACCACAAGTAGCTTGTTTTCTTGTGCATCTGATAAGTTATACCAGTATTACTTATAAGAAAGTTTCATAAAGAATGAGACACTTGTAATCTTATAAACATAATGTACACAATCAAGATAAAGGAAACATGCACAGAACTTGATAGAAGATACCTGTAAGCCTGCTGAGACATTCTTTAAGTCTTGAATCTTTTAAGCCAGTTCCAGATACAAAAGCTACATCTGTTCTGAAAGAAATCCTACCCGAGATTTGCATAGAAAACAGAAAAACATATGGGGTAGAAGAGAAATGGAAACTTGAGAATGGCAATCATAGTCCATGGACACCTGTTACCTCCCTGACTGCCTACCTAAAATACTAAAATGTTTGAAGAATCATCGGAAGTGTCTGAGAGTTGCAAACGACCAAAAATCACAAACAGATTTTCTTCGAGGCTCATCTTTTGTTTCTAGATTGAAGTGGAAGAATCGAAATAGTAATGGCATGGGGTTGAGATTTAAAAAATCATGCAGCAAATTTGAGGGTAACCTAATCTAGAAACAAATTTATGGTTAATGTTCATTATAACTAAAGATGATCCTTCACCTAATTAGACATCATTTTCATTTTAGGTCTTTCCATTTCATCTAAAAGCAAAAGCATGAAAAAAATTGTGATCTTGCCATTGAATTAAGATGGTCAGTACTAAGATTGTAAGATAGCAAAGCATTGCCAACTTTCCAAAATGGCCCAAATAGCTACTTTCTACATATGAATCAACAAGTAAGAATGCTTGATTACTATTCACTATTCAGATCTTAGACTTATGTTGTTTTTCCCTAGGCAATAGAATATTCATAGAACAAATAAAACTAATAGAGTAATATAATGTTATGCACAGATTTTACATGAAACAAACACGCTATTGTGCACCAAGACAATCAAACAACACAGAAACATAACAAATCTTTCTATATAAGGTTCAAGATAGCCAAGTCAATATACAAGCAAATAAGGAAGAATTTTGAGTAATTGAATCTAAACCGTTCTTATTGAATGAATACATTCGTGTAATTGATATGAATTATAAATTAGGAAGAAGAAAACTAGGGCACAAACCTTTGGCTGTAGGTTTCTTGGCAAAGATGTTCATGATTTATAGAAAAAATCACTACAACAAAATTGAATTTTTACGGCTTGCAGTGCATGTCGTAAAAACTCTTTCACAACATGCACATAAATGTTGTTATATTACATGCCGTGAAAAGTTGAGCGTCATTTACGACATGCAGGTAAAGTTGTAAAAAGTAATAAATTGAACATTAATGACATACTTTGTATGTCGTATGTAATTTTTTACGACATTTTTGTCATGCCATAAATCATCATACCTTCTATGGCATAATTTTGCATGTCGTAGAAGGGTATTTTTAATATATTTATGGCATACTTTGTATGCCGTATATAATATTTTGCGGCATTTTCTTGCATGTCATAAATCATCACTTTTCACGACATAATTTTCTATGCCATAGAAGGTCATTTTTAATATATTTATGTCATACTTTGTATGTCGTATATAATCTTTTATGGCATTTTCTTGCATGTCATAAATCATTACACTTTTCATGACATAATTTTATATGTCGTAGAAAGTTATTTTTAATATATAATATATATACAAGAATATAACATTGTCTAACAGTATGTAAACAGTAGCTTATAAAATGCAACCTGTGAACAAAACAAAGCAGAAGCAGCAACTATGAAGTAAGCAAAAAAATCTAATATCCATACACCAAACAACTTGCATACTAACTTCCGTCCTCAACTTTTATCGTATCAAGTTGATAACAACTTCAAACATACAAACCAAGAAAAGAATCTAAATCATAAGATTCACTAATCTCTAAACTACAACTTTAAACATCCAAAAAGCATAACTACAAATCGTAAATCAATTAGTCAAATATTTGGAGTCTCCAGGAAGAGAATTCAAATTTTGCATGGTCAGGAAATTGAATTCCACAAGTTCAATATGACCTGATTGTGTCCCTTGAAAGCTTGACATTTTGTCATACTTGCCATCAACTCCAAGGAGTTCATTTTTTCCTGCTAAAGATTAAAAAAAAAAAATGATGTTACGCATTTAACAAGTAACCTGAATAACCCAATTTTTGTCAACTAAATTATAAGGATAAAAGTTAATCTCAAAAAGAAAAACAAAAAAAAATACAAAAGATTGCTATCAATTCATCACATTATGCACTATAACTTCAAATTAAAAAAAAAAAAAACCAATGTTAAAGTATCTTTAAAATCCAGATTAAAATTACATGTATACAGCAAACCAAGCAATGAAGGAACACCTAATGCTTTGCACAATATTGCCTCGGGATATTAGTTTCAAACCTTCAAATGAAATTCAAAAAGAAAAGAAAAGAAATGACAAAAGTTTACAGAAAAGATATGCTCGGTTAACAGTCCTTAATACATGCAACGAAAATTTCTTAAATACTAGATGCCGATAAATGTGTACAGAATTTGAACCACCATAAAAAGGTATTTGGCTATCCATCATATTAACAATCATTCAGCATTATAAATATATAAGATGAATGCATACTACTTTCGGTTAAATAACTATAACAAATACTTAAAATGAAGCATCATGAAGGGCCTGAGCAGCTGCCATAATGGCAAAACCACCACCTATGTAACGCCAGATAATAAGCAACTACCAACATCCACGGACACATGTCCGGATCACTATACAACAAGGGTAAACCCGGGATCGCTACCACCTATAACGACGACTGAGGGTGAGGCGCCATGTCGTCTCTCAACATTTCACTACAACAAATTTGGGATTTAAAGACGAAACAAATTTGTCCCAAAATGTATATATTTCGTCACCCAAACTAACTACGACAAAAATTTTTCGTCACCCGTTTTGTCGCCAAAGCCTCGTCGCTAAAGGGTCTTAGAGACGAAAAAACAATTTCGTCATTGAAAATGATAAATTTGTAACGAATTTTTTTGTCTCGAATACGCTCTGTTGGGAACATACTTGTAAGTAATTAGCGACAAAATATTTTGTCATTGAAGGAAGAAATTAGAGATGAAATAATTTTTTCACGTTTAATATAAACGAAGACGAAAATTTTTTGTCAAAGAAGCAACCAATAGAGACAAAAACAAATTCATCATTAAAAATGATAAATTTGTGACGAATTTTTTTGTCTTCAATACTCTGTTGGGAACATACTTGTAAGTAATTAGCGACAAAATATTTTGTTATTAAAGGAGAAATTAGAGACAATTATTTTGTCATAAATATAAGAAATGGAGACAATAATTTTGTCACGTTTAATATAAACAAAGACAAAAAATTTTTATCAAAGAAGCTACCAATAGAGACAAAAACAAATTCATCATTAAAAATGATGAAATAATGTCAAAAAAAATTCGTCACACATTGAGGGTACTAATTGCAAAATGTGACAATATTTTTTGTCATGACAAATTCATTTAGCGACGAAATAAAGAATTCATGACAAAATTAATCATTCACCTAAGCCAAATAAGAGACAAAAAAAACCTTCTTTAGGGATGAAAATTTTTGTCAGTAATTCTATAATATTTTATGACAAAATTAATCATTCACCTAAGCCAAATAAGAGACAAAAAAAACCTTCTTTAGGGATGAAAAATTTTGTCAGTATTTCTATAATATTTTTTTCCATATTATATACCTAATTTATCAAAATATAAATTTTAGTTCAACAAATATAACCCTGTTCATGTTAAAACCTGTTGAATATAACAATTTCATAACAACTTAACCTAACATGTTATCAACACATTTACGAATTAACAAAATGAAAATATCCATTCATCATCACAAATAATTTCATCCCAATACAATAAAATAGTGAAATATCCACAAAATATCCAAAAGTTACAACTTGTTCAATTCTACCAAAAATCCAACAATAACTAGTGCAACTCCACAAAGTATGTGTATCCTTATCAAACAAAAATGAACATTCAAGCAAATTACATCATTGTTGCACGTCAAAAATGCCACCCCAATCCAATCTGCAAAAAAATAAATTAAAAGCTTTAGTAATTAATTAATTATACAAAAGATTAAAAACATTAGTAACTCATCAATTTACAATTAGATCAATTATACAATTTACCCCTCTAACAGACTTTTTTTTCGAGATTATGAGAACAAAAAATTAATTTTAAGGCTAATTCACAAATGGTGCATCCCATTAATGTGCCGTAAGTTCATACAACTTATATTGGTCCATTTAATTCTTAAAGTGCAAGGATACGTACTGGTTTTTCTACTCTAATAAGGATTGACCTAGAACCACACCTGTGTTTTGTATACATTATTTCTCTGTTCGCGATGTTACCCTTTGATTGCTCCTATAAGAAAGAATGACCAATATAATAATGAAATGTATCATTAGTAAGACAAATATGTTGGCTTTTGATTGTTCCTGTAAGGAAGAATGAACAAACATAACAATGAAATGTATCACTAATAAAACAAATTTAATGCTTGATAATAAAGAATTGCATTGTTCATATCTATCCTTTTCCTATATATCATTTCAACTTAAAAGATGTTTCAAATTATTCACTAGTTTCATTCAATTCTTTGAAAAATAGATTAGAGGACTTGTTAAGATTTCATCATAAGATGGTTTTTTCTAGGTGAAAAAAGAAAAACGAGTAATTCACACCGTTCACAAATAGGGGACATATAAGCATGGGCAGGATAGATTGTGAAAAAATCCATTTATATTTCACAAGATATGGAACAATTACTGATACCAAACTCATATCTCTTTCTTTCTTCCACAACTATATCAAATCTAAAGTTCTATCTTAATACCCTGTATTAGTTACTCAGCTAGTTGCTTACCATTATCATGAAACTTCAGACCAAACTCAAGAACAAACAGAAAATACAATCATAGAAACTGAAATCCTAGTTCTTTATTCTATGATGTGAAAGATGCACTTTAAGGAACCATAAATTAATCTCATATTATGTGAGCCTTCCAATCCATGTATAATAGTTTCCCTTTCTCATTTTGCCACTTATTTAGTTTTTATTATGTTTTACTTACATGCCTAGAGGATAAGGGAAAAAGAACACACACGGAATTTCACAGCAAATTGATTGAGTTCTTTCTAGTTTTTTTTAAATCTCTCCCTATTCTAATCAAATTCTTTCTTCGCTGATATAATAAAAAAGATGAAAATGTTATCAGAAATTCTTTAGTGTTCCACTTTTTATCAATAAGATCTATCCACTTGGTAGGATCAACATCCTTCGGTGAGTGGTTTCTTGCATACTCCTCCCTGGGCTCTCGATGGTATCTCTAACAGCTGAATAACATAATAAAATATGAATATATGTACAAAGATATACATATCTATGTGTGTATGAATTGAAAGTAACAAGACAAAATATATTTCACAATGCATAAATGTATAGTACCTCACGCTCAAACGAATCATAGGATTCAGTGTCACTGCCATCTTCAGCCTCTGACAGTCGATAATCATCGTCATTTTCCTCATTTGGTATTTGTTTTTCCTTCCTTAATTTCTTATGTTGAACCGCAGCCTTCAAACAGGTTGTTATATTCTTCACTCCTAGAGCATTCATTCTCTCATGATTGTTATTAATTGTCTTCATTCTTTGTTTCTCATAGTTCATTACCTTCTTAGTTGACCAAACCAAGTACCGCAACTAAGAAGGTAATGAACTATGAGAAACAAAGAATGAAGACAATTAATAACAATCATGAGAGAATGAATGCTCTAGGAGTGAAGAATATAACAACCTGTTTGAAGGCTGCGGTTCAACATAAGAAATTAAGGAAGGAAAAACAAATACCAATTGAGGAAAATGACGATGATTATCGACTGTCAGAGGCTGAAGATGGCAGTGACACTGAATCCTATGATTCGTTTGAGCATGAGGTACTATACATTTATGCATTGTGAAATATATTCTTTCTTGTTACTTTCAATTCATACACACATAGACATGTATATCTTTGTACATATATTCATATTTTATTATGTTATTCAGCTGTTAGAGATACCATCGAGGGCCCGTTCACAATCTCATCATGAGGCATTAACCCACTCATGTGAGAAATGAGGAAATGAAATGTTGATTGAATATCCATTTGTGCATTTATTTTCTGTTTAGAAATAACTGCTTGGGGCTATC
>NW_021025367.1:2075106-2087360 GCF_004153795.1 Camellia sinensis | reverse complement strand
GAGGACTCATCTCTAGTCGCTTTCCTTCATGTATAATCACCATCTTCACATTTTTCTATCATTGTGATCCCACATGTCATATACTAAGTGAAGAGAAGGTCTATCAGTTGTCACAAACTCTAATCATGTCATAAATAGACATAAAGGAAAGTATTAGGTCAAACTTGATCCCACCAAAAAGTCAACCAATAA
This sequence comes from Camellia sinensis, assembly GCF_004153795.1. Taxonomy (NCBI): domain Eukaryota; kingdom Viridiplantae; phylum Streptophyta; class Magnoliopsida; order Ericales; family Theaceae; genus Camellia; species Camellia sinensis. The sequence continues at coordinate 2,087,168 of NW_021025367.1, read as the reverse complement.
CTTATCCTTCACGAACTTGGCCTTGCCAATATCATCATCCCTATAACACTCCATTGTACTGATTACCATTGTTGGAGACCTTGCTTTATCAACTTGAACCCTCTTAAGCATGACAATAGAAGAAGCAAAGCGTTCTCGGCAACTGAAAAAGTTTCAAAATCCACAGAAACTATGTACATTGCCAACCTCATGGAATATTACAAATTTAAAATTCCTTGATCATCATACCATCACCCACAACCTCACTAATCCAAGTACACTCTTCAAATGCAATCTTGAATTATTCCACATTCTTAGCAGCACAAATATGCTTCAGCAGATTGAGGTGCACAACACAAGAGTTCCAAAAAGATTGAGAAATTGGTGCTTCAATTAGGGCCCGCTGCCTTGCAATTGCCTTATCTTGAATGACCTTGAACCACATTTTAGGCCCAACCTCCATTAATACTTCTTCATCAAGTTGTAAATAAAATATTGCCTGTTTCCCACTGAACAATCAAACCCCTTAAGAAGACATAGCCCACTCCGAGTAACAGCCATAAATTTTATAATGGCCTTCGTTGGGATCACTCCATCCATCAAGCTGACTATACTCACCCCCCCTTCTCTCTCCATGAGCCCGAATAGGATCTAACAACCCTATCAATGTTATCCTTTCTTTTTGAAGCAATGTAAGTTCTCAACATGTATACCATCGGTGTAACATATCCTGTATGTGTTATTGCTAGCAAAAAGAAATGCACAAACATATAAGGATTCTTCCAAATTGAAATGGAAATCCTGCTGAATAAAACATTCTAGCTATTCACTATTAGTCAGTTCTCGAAGCCCCCAAGTTTAAAAGCTTCATAACAGGGTTACTACTACTTCACTCCCTAAAGCAGTTGACCTCTTCCTTTTTGATCCATAATACTCCTCTTGTCATTAAAACAAAAACCTAATGATGCACTGAACTGGAGGAGCCAATGGACTTTTCTTCAACCTAGAGTTTTTCAAATTTCAACTTGCTTCTGCAATTGCTCTCCAAAAATCTGCTTTATCCTTACTTGTTACTTGTTGGGCCACACTTCTATCCCTGATTTTTAATTTGCATTCAAATGGGCTTTTACCACTAGTGTATAAACCTTTACGTGTAACCGACAAAAGTACTTGAAAAGTATAATTCCCCCCCTTTGCACCAGATTTCTAATCTAGTCACATATTTCCACAGTGGCTTATCATCTCAGCATCAAAGGCAGATGGTTATTGCAGAAATTGAACTAGGACATTTTCCTATAAATAACATTAAAAAAGAAGGATAAATAAAAAACAAAAAAAAAAGAGCAAATAAAATTTAAATAAAAACAGAATTAAACATATTAATAAAAAAAACATTCTCATCTAAATAAAGAGTTTTAAATAAAAAAAACAAAATTTAAATACACATTTATAATATACATATTATATTAAACATATAATTAAAAAAAAATTTCTACAATATATATATATAAAACATATAAAAAATAAAATTAAAAAAAAAAAGAAAAAAACTTACATTAATATAATAAAAAAACATAAATAAAAAGTTTTATACATATATATCAAACTAAAAAAAAATAAAAAAAAAGTTTACGTTAAACATATATAAACATTAAAAATAAAAAAAATAAATAAAAAATCAATAACCTGAAGAGAGAGAGAGAGAGAGAGAAAGACCAGAGAGGAGACAGAGGAGACAGAGCGAAAGAGATGAGAGCGAGAGACGACAGAGAGAATTACCTTCGAAGACGACTGGAGCGACTGAAGCCGCGACGAGACGACTGCGATCACTGGGTCTATCGATCGACGTCGAGGCTATTAGATCGACTTCAGAGGTCTGCATCGACGTCGAGGGCATGCGAGTGAGATACAGAGCCTTCGATCAACTTCAGAGCTTCGGACTGAGAGAGGGTTCGACTGAGAGAGAGAGAGAGTCTTTTTCAGTTTGATTTCATTTCCTTTACTCTCACTTGTTGATTAGGTTCCTGTTTTTTTTTTTTTTTTTTTTTACTTTTAGAAATATTTATACTTGACCCCAAAAAAATATAAAAAATATTCAAAAAAGAACGAGCCCCGCACGTGTCCCCGCCGTGTCCCCTGTCCAATAAAAAACATAAATTAAAGGCACGCCATTCTGGCGCAGTTTGTCCGTACGGTCCACCTTCCCCGTGTCCCCGCGTGTCCGCGTGTCGGACACTGCTACGCCATCAATTTTGATGCCATGCTTATAGAGATAACTCCAACATACAAAATCACAATTTTTTTAAATACTAATCTAACGTACAAATCACATTATTTTCATAACAAAAAATGAAAACAACCATTAAAATAGTATAATAAGAAAGATTATTGTAGAAAGCATTGAACAAATACAATCACATTTTTCTTTTTGTAGTGTTTATGTTTATCTAACTTCAATTCATATTAAAAACTCAAAATTATAAACAAAAGGAGATAAACTTCCAATTATACAAATCACATTTTTTAATGGCTATCTAACTACAATTCATATTTTTTCTCAGAATAAAAAGAATAATGAAAAAAAAGAACCACTAAAATAGTAAATAAAAAGATTATTTAGAGCTATTGAACAAACTAACAATCACATTTTCTTTTTGTGAGTTTTTTGTTTATCTAACTTCATCATATTAAAAAAGTTCAAATTATAAACAAAAAAATAACTTCTATCATACAAATCACAATTTTGTAATTCTATTAACTATAATCATATTTTTTCTCATAATAAAAAAAATAATTGAAAAAAGAACCATTAAAATATAAATAAAAAGATTATTTAGAAGTATTGAATAAACTACCAATCACATATTTCAAAAGTCATGAATCACCACACTGCATATCTCTGTTAAAAGCATGCTAAATAGTATAAAACATGTATATTAAATTTGTTCACCTGTGCATTGTTTTTGCCATTGGAATCCTCAAGCCCACAGGTTTAGTATATCATCTTGTATCCACTAGGTCATTAATTTCTTTCTGGCTATACATTGATATTTTCTAAAGCAAGCTTCAAGCATATATATTTGAAACAACCATACTGTTTTCTTAATCTCACATGACGTTATATGGTGTGTTCCCTCTCTAGACTAAATATCCTGCTTCGGTGATCAACTAGCCCTAAAAAAAACTTACAAATCAAATCATAATCAAATCAAATAATAAAAAAAACCCTTAAAATAAATCAGTGATGTTGTAAATTTATATCTAATGCGATGTGAACTAAACTAGAAGGAATCTAATTCATACATTTATTTTTGACACTACTTCATTAGCAATTTTTTACTTGCTGGCATAAGATCATCTAACATTCCTATTTATCATTGTTTGTTCTCATACTCTTTGACAACTAGTTTTGATGAAATGATAATATGTAATATATAAAATAAAAATAAAAAACAACAGAGAAGTAAGCAGATTAAATTCTTCTCCGATGCTCTATCAATTATCCACTACAGCCTTCTTTTATTTTGTTAAGTAGTAAATACTAAATATGAAAAAATTGAACCCTAGACCCAAATCCCTTCTCTACTGGTAATATTTTAAGTTAAATACAGCTTGGCAGTTACTGCCTAAACTAAGGTTGCAATTATTGAAAAATTCCATTCTGATCTTACAATGATAAAAACCAAACTTAAGAAAATAAAACATAGAGAGAAAAGTGGGACAGAAAATAGTTATATATCTTATTAAGGATGAAAAAAGGGAAAATTTATTATCCTTTCACTCATGACTTTCAATTTGAATCAGAGTATATCAAAACTAATTTGGCACTTAAACAGTTAGTCAAATTCACAAATTAACTTTCAATTGAAGTCAGGAAGCTTGAATATCAATAACCTAATTTTGCCCCTAAACCCTCCAAATCATATCAAATAAAGTCAATAACCAATAAACCAGAAACTGGCTGAATATCATTCACAATTCAGAACACAATCAAGAACATCAAATAAAACACAAATTGATCAAATTATCGAAAATTTTATGAATCAACATCACACCACACGGACCACTCTATTCAGATGAATTAATGATTCTATAGAATTGATAATCATATTCGAAAGTAAAGAAACAAAAAAAGCAAATATATAACCCTAGAAATTGTAAGAATATTATATATATATAATAAGAGAGAGAGAGAAGAAGGCGGAAATTACCTGATGTGCGCTGAGGAGAGAACAAATCAAAGTAGCTACTGTTCTCTGTCGCTTGGAGATGGTGTACCGTCGCTGAGAGGTGGTTGTACCGTCGCCGGTGAGGAGTGGGTGCTCGTGTCGACAGTGGTGGCCGTGGCCGTAGGAGGGTCGCTTGAGAGAAAGAGAGAGAAGAGGGATGATGAGAGACATGATGAGAAAAGAGAGAGAGGAGGGAGATGAGAGAGTGAATGGAGAGAGGACTGGGAGGAGTAGTAGAATAATAATAACAATTGCCACTAAATATTAGTGGGCTAATCTATTTAATCCCTCCAAATTAAATCCCCTCCAAATATTTTAGGTTCTGATTTGGTTTATATTTCAAAACAATTCATCACTCTTTAGGCTCTATTTGATTTAGATTTCAAAACATAGTTTCACACTGATTTGAAGTGTGGAAATTTAATAAAGGTTGAAAATTATTCACAGTTAAATTTTTATGCAAATTTATTGAAAACAAAAAAGATTGAAATTTAAAATTTAAGTCTCACAATTTTATCACAATTTATTTATTATTTTTAATTATCACAAACTTATTCATGTTAACTTTAAACCCCTACTAGAATTTTGCAAAAACTTAGTTGAGCTCAACCCAAGCAACTTGAATCAAGCTTAAAAATTTTTTTAAAGATACAACATAGTTTTTATTAAGTGAGAACCTATTGCAAATTCAAAAAATCAAAGTTTATTATGAGGGATAAATAATCATATGTTGGACTTTTCAAGAATTCATAATGTGTGGACTTTAAGGAAATTCATATGTGTTGGATGTCAAGAATTTTTATACTGTTCTAATACATTAAAGTGTTATAAAGGGTAAGTACTTGGGATTGGAGAGTAAATAAATGTTAAAGTTTTTTTTTTAAACCAAAAATCAAGAATTTAATTGGGAGATTGGAGCGCCCACAAAAAAAAGGTACATAAATATCTCTTTTTTTTTTTTGTGGAAAGGGGTTTTGACCTGCGATTTTTCTAAAATGTGTGTTCTAGATGGAAATGGTAGAATTGGTTTAGACAATGAGAAAAAGTGCTTATGCAAGAGGCGTTTTCACTATGAGAAAGAATAGTTGGTTTTGCATAGGGTGCCTTCTTGGATAGTAGCTTTCAATACTGACATGTATGAAGGGCTTAAGTGTGAGACATATGAGAGGGGCTTTAGTGCGAAAATAAAAGAAAAGGTTTACAGAGTGTCTTATTGCTTCAAGACTTCAATACTTGTGAGAGAGGAGTAGGCTCAAGTGCGAGAGAGAAATGAGGGTTTGTAGGAAGTGTCTTCTTGGGTCATGACTTGAGTGTCCGTGCACATGAAAATGAGTGACAAGGGTCAGAGTGTGTCTCTTGGGGTGACGGTTTCAGTGCTCCAAAACACAAAATCATAGCATTTTAATAAAGAAAAATAATTAGTGATAAAATATTTTTGTCTCCTTAAATACAAGAACAGAGAATTTATTATTGGTGACGAAATATTTTTGTCTTCCACAACATAACTGTATGAGACGAAAAATATATTCATCGCGCAATCAATCAGAATTTATTTGTGACGAAATATTTTCATCTCCCACAACTTATTCTTCAAAGATAAAATTATATTTGTCGCCCATTTAATAGAAAGATGAAACGGCATCGTTTGCATGATGGAGTGTTTATTGGTGATGAAATATTTTTGTCTTCCATAACTTTGCAAGGAATTTATGTGTTGGATATCAAAGAATTTTTTTTATGCTTGTTCTTAATGCATTAAAGTGTTATTATGAGGGTAAGACTTGGGGATTGGGAGAAGTTAATAAATCCTAAGGTTTTTTTTTTTTTAAATCAAATATCTTCCCTTTTTTTTTTAAATGTCTTCTTTTTTTCTTTTTTTATATAAAAGATTAGGCAAATTACATATACCCCCCTCGAGGTTTAGCAAAATTACAGATACCCCCTGAGGTTTGAGAAATTACAGATACCCCCTTAAAGGTACTGTTTGCATAACAAATTAGGGGGCAAATTGTTATGAAAATATAAACCGCATGGGGCAATTTGTTATGAAAATATAAACCATAGGGGGTATCTGTAATTTCCGAAACCTCAAGAGAGTATCTGTAATTCAGTTAAATCTCGAGGGAGGTATATGTAATTTGCCCTATATTAAAGTTTAATATTTTGATAATAATCATATGTGTTAGACTTTTCAAGGAATTATATGTCTTTTTTTTTAATTATATTATATTAAAGTTTAATATTTTGATAATAATCATATGTGTTAGACTTTTCAAGGAATTATATGTCTTTTTTTTTAATTATATTATATTAAAGTTTAATATTTTGATAATAATCATATGTGTTAGACTTTTCAAGGAATTATATGTCTTTTTTTTTAATTATATTATATTAAAGTTTAATATTTTGATAATAATCATATGTGTTAGACTTTTCAAGGAATTATATGTCTTTTTTTTTAATTATATTATATTAAAGTTTAATATTTTGATAATAATCATATGTGTTAGACTTTTCAAGGAATTATATGTCTTTTTTTTTAATTATATTATATTAAAGTTTAATATTTTGATAATAATCATATGTGTTAGACTTTTCAAGGAATTATATGTCTTTTTTTTTAATTATATTATATTAAAGTTTAATATTTTGATAATAATCATATGTGTTAGACTTTTCAAGGAATTATATGTCTTTTTTTTTAATTATATTATATTAAAGTTTAATATTTTGATAATAATCATATGTGTTAGACTTTTCAAGGAATTATATGTCTTTTTTTTTAATTATATTATATTAAAGTTTAATATTTTGATAATAATCATATGTGTTAGACTTTTCAAGGAATTATATGTCTTTTTTTTTAATTATATTATATTAAAGTTTAATATTTTGATAATAATCATATGTGTTAGACTTTTCAAGGAATTATATGTCTTTTTTTTTAATTATATTATATTAAAGTTTAATATTTTGATAATAATCATATGTGTTAGACTTTTCAAGGAATTATATGTCTTTTTTTTTAATTATATTATATTAAAGTTTAATATTTTGATAATAATCATATGTGTTGGACTTTTCAAGAAATTTTTTTTATGCTTGTTCTTAATGCATTAAAATATTGGGGTATTTTTTTTAAGATCCCTGATATTATGATTTTATAGTATAAAGGACATCAACTATTTTCATGATGTCTAAGGTCCCTCAACATTAATCCAGAGAAATTTCAGTCCAGAGAAAATTCGATTCAGAGAAAATTTAACCAGAGAAAATTCAATCCAGAGAAAATTCACCCAGAGAAAATTTAATCCAGAAAAATTCTCTTCCTCTCTTCAATGTAATATTTTCATCGTAGACACGATCAAACCTGTGAAAACTCAATGAAACATGTGAACTCAACGTTCTGCCCTTTATGTTTTGTGTACTGCAACAACAAAGCATAGTTATATTTACAATTGGGCGGTGTCGGCAGATGAATGAAGAAGAAATTTAAAAACAAAACCAGCCAAAAAAATCAGGCCCAAACAATTGAAAAGAAAATCAATGAATTCAAAAAACACCGAGACACCAGTTGCTTGTGTATGCTTGTGTATGAATTCCTAAATGGGACGGTTTTGGGATTGTCTGAAAAATTTATATCAGATTTCTCTAGACTCTCCAGACCCAGAGAAATTCTCACACATATTTCAGAGATTTTCTCACCCAGAGAATTTCTCTGGATTCCACAACTCAGAGAAAATTCCCAGACATATTTCCAGAGAAATTTTCTCAACCCAGAGAATTTCTCTAGACTCCACAACCCAGAGAAAATCCAGGAGCTTGCTTAATCCCCCAAATAATTTATTCCCACCTTTTTATTTCCCAATTTTACTTTTTTTCTTCTTTGGAGTGGGGGGAGGATGGGAGTGAATATAAGAATTCACTCAAGATTCAACAAAATGTTTTACTGGAAAGAGGTCTTGAGTTATATAAATATTTTTTTTATAAAAAAATTTCTGTTTTCTTCTCCATTGGATTTCTCTTCCTCCATTTTCAGTGACATGAGATTTTTAAAAGTGGGAATCAGGTAGCACAGGGATAGGTTTAATAATTTAAAGTTCCAATACGTTGGTAGGTTGGTGTTTGCTGAAGGCTTTTCAAGAATCATAGAATGTGTAACATGGGTTTTACTTAACTTTCTTGGCGTTGACTTGACGAGTGGAAATAAGCTCTTCGAGGTTGTTCTACTGAAACATTAGTATACTGTTGTCTCTATCGTTGCTGAAGAAGTAAACGCTGTCCAAGTCAACACCGAATGTCCAGCTCAACTCGGTAATCACTGGATCGACTCTGTCCTTATCATCATCATCCATGTCTCTGTAGCCACCACGATCGGTTGATCGGTTGTAGATGGGTTGAGAACTCTGTCCGTCGGTGACTGTGATTGTGCCGTAGAGCTTCTCTCCGTCGATTAAGCTCCGCGAGAACCTCCCTAAACCTCTCCACCGACACATCTTCCGGCGACATGGCTCTCTCTCTTTGTGTGCGTGTTTGATCGTGGTGACGAGTGACAGTAGACAAAAGGAAGGGTGCTGAATTTCTCTGTGATAGATGGGAGGACCTTAGACATCAAAAAATAATTTTGTGGATCTCTTCCCTTACGAAAAGTGGGAGAGGGACCCTACACCAATTTTCCCTTTATTTATTTATAATCTTAGTCCTATCGTTTTATAAAAGTGTTATTTAAATCTTACCTTTCTTTCCAAATCTGGAAACTCCTTTCATTGGTGAGACTTTCAGGAATACATGATTCCCAACTTCGAACTCTACCTCATTCCTTCTCTGATCGGCGTAGCTCTTTTGTCGGCTCTGGGCAGTTTTAATCCTCTGTTGGATAAGTTTAATCTTTTCTGTTGTCACTTGAATCAATTCGGGACCAAGCAAAGTTCTGTCCCCGACTTCGGTCCAACATATCGGCGACCTACATTTTCTTCCATACAAGGCTTCATACGGCGCCATGCCAATGCTAGCCTGATAACTGTTGTTGTAAGCGAATTCCACTAAGGGCAAATGCGTTTCCCAACTTCCTTGAAAGTCCAATACATAAAGTCTAAGCATATCTTCAAGCGTCTGAATTGTCCTCTCAGTCTGCCCATCTTTCTGGGGATGAAAGGCTGTACTAAATCTCAGCTCGGCTCCGAAAGCCCTCTGTAAACTCTGCCAAAATCTAGAAACAAATTTAGGATCTCGGTCTGACACAATTGATATCGGTACTCCATGAAGTCTGACAATCTCGTTCACATACGACAAGGCAAGTTGATTGGCGTTAAATGTAGTCTTAACAGGTAGAAAGTGTGCTGACTTAGTTAATCTGTCGATAACAACCCAAATCGAATCCATACCTTTCGGTGTCTTCGGCAAACCAGTCACAAAATCCATGGAGATATGTTCCCATTTCCACTCAGGAATCGGCAAAGGTTGAAGAAGTCCTGCTGGTCTTTGGTGTTCTGCTTTCACTTGCTGACAATATAAACACTGGGATACGAATTCGGCTATTTCTCTCTTCATATTTGGCCACCAGAAGGTCTGTCTCACATCTTGATACATCTTGGTGTTCCCTGGGTGGACAGCAAACTTAGAACCATGAGCTCCTTGCAAAATCTTTTTCTTCAGCTCTGGAATGTCGGCCACACATAACATCCCTTCAAACTTGAGTACTTGGTTTTCGATGGTATACCCTAGTCTCGGCTTTGTGCCAATTTCCTCGAATATTCTCTTGAGGAAGTTATCCTCCATCTGTCTTATCTTTACCTCGTCAACAATAGTCGGCTCCGCTGTCATCACGGTTAAACATGCCAAATTTCCATCTGACTTCCTGCTTAAAGCGTCGGCTACACTGTTAGCTTTCCCGGGGTGATATTGAATCTGCACATCGTAGTCTTTCAACAACTCAAGCCACCGTCTCTGTCTCAAATTCAATTCCTTCTGGGTGAATAGATACTTTAAGCTCTTATGATCTGTAAAAACCTGACAAGTAGCTCCATACAAATAGTGACGCCAAATCTTTAAAGCAAATACTACGGCCGCCAATTCTAAGTCATGGGTAGGATAGTTTTTCTCATGAGGTTTCAACTGACGAGATGCATAAGCTATAACCTTACCCTTTTGCATTAATACACAACCCAAACCCTTATGCGATGCGTCACTATAGACATGAAACTCTTCGTCACCTGATGGTAGTACAAGTACTGGTGCTGTAATTAACCTCGTCTTCAGTTCCTGGAAGGCTAACTCCCGATCTTTAGTCCATTCATACAGTGTTCCCTTCTTAGTCAGTTGCGTCAATGGGATCGCAATCCTTGAGAAATCTTTCACAAACTTTCTGTAATAACCTGCCAAAACCCAGAAAACTACGAATCTCGGACACATTAGTCGGCCTCGGCCAATTTACTACGGCTTCAACTTTGCTAGGATCTACTGAAATACCCTCTTCATTAATCATATGACCCAAAAATGAGATGGTAGAAAGCCAAAACTCACACTTGTTAAACTTCGCATACAATTTCCGTTCTCTCAAAATCTGTAAGGCAAGTCTCAAATGGTTTTCATGTTCAACATTACTCTTGGAATAGATCAATATATCATCAATGAAAACAACTACAAATTCATCTAAATATGGTTTGAAGATTCGGTTCATTAAATCCATAAATGCAGCAGGGGCATTGGTCACTCCAAAAGGCATTACTAAAAACTCGTAGTGGCCATATCTTGTTCGAAAAGCAGTCTTCTCAACATCTTCGGCTTTAACTTTAAGCTGATGGTAACCAGACCGAAGGTCGATCTTAGAAAAGACTCGTGCTCCTTGTAACTGATCAAGCAAATCATCAATTCTAGGTAACGGGTATTTGTTCTTGATGGTGACTTTATTGAGTTCTCTATAGTCAATACAAAGACGGAGTGTGCCATCATTCTTCTTAACAAATAAAACAGGTGCTCCCCATGGTGAAGTGCTCGGCCTAATAAATCCCTTATCTAACAACTCTCGCAGTTGCAGTTTCAATTCTCTAAGTTCAGCTGGGGCCATCATATAAGGTGTTTTGGAGATCGGCTGTGTTCCCGATATAACATCGACCGTAAACTCTATTTCTCTATCGGTCAAGTGGCCAGGCAATTCATCCGGAAAGACATCGGGGAAATCACTAACAATCGGGATGTCGGCTAAGTTAACATTTCCATTCTGATCACTCAGTATACTACACAAATAACCTCGGCACCCTTTCTGAATTAACTTACAGGCCTTAATGGACGAAATCAAGTATGGTGGGGGCACTACCCCTTTACCCTGGAAAATAGCCTCGGCTAGGTTTGGGGGTCTCAAGGTGACACCTTTCGAAACACAATTAATAGATGCATTGTTCGCGACTAACCAATCCATTCCCAGTATAATATCAAAATGAGCTAGGTCTAGAGGCATCAGATCTACTAGCAATTCAACATTCTCAATCACAACAACACATGCTCTGTAAATGGATGCAACAAACATAGACCTCCCAGATGGAGTAGATACAGACAACACATAATCAAGGGGCTCTAGTTCTCTATTAATTTCCTCAGCAAACTTAGTAGATATAAACGAATGAGTAGAACCCGAATCAATCAACGCATAAGCATCTTGGGAGCAAATTAGTAAAATACCTGAAACCACTGCCTCAGCATTCTGAGACAGCAAACTTGGAACCATGAGCTTCCTGCAAAATCTTTTTCTTCAGCTCTGGAATGTCGGCCACACATAACCTTCCTTCAAACTTGAGTACTTGGTTTTCGATGGTGTTGACATCATATCGGGGAACGCAGTCCGATTCCCAAACACCT
>NW_021025367.1:2048344-2067600 GCF_004153795.1 Camellia sinensis | reverse complement strand
GAAAAATATTTTTTAATTTTCTAAAAAAATCAGCAATTTCAAAAAAATATAAAATTTAATATTTTACGACATAAAATGTATGTTGTCTTAAGTGCAAATATTTTATAACATATTTTGGTAGGCCATGAAAATATACGTTTTTTACGGCATACTTTTGCATGTCATAAAAAAAATCGGATTGAATTTTTTTTGGAAAAGTTTTCACGACATTCATTAGCATGCCGTGTAAAGTTATAATATTTTAAAACATGAAATGTATGTCGTCTTAAGTGTAAATATTTTACGACATTTTTTTGTAAGTCGTAAAACATACATTTTTTAGGAAAATATATGAATTAACGACTTACATGGTATGTATATCGTTATTGACAAAACATTAACGGCTTGCAAAAAAAAATCGTAGAATGTACTAATTACGACATGCATTTAATGCATGCCGTAAACATAATGTTGTAAATAATTAGTTTTGTTGTAGTGACAACATGGACATGGTCAATATAATTTGCTCTTCAATTAATCAATAATTTTTCTCAGCGAAGTGGTGTGCTAGTATCACATCATTGTCATTGAGTCTTTAGAATGAGAAGTTATTAGATGTTTTGTTGTGTGCACAATTATAGTGTACAAGTGTTTGTGTATTGATGTTTCACCAGCGTGTCAAACTCCACATCTTGATCATACTGTAGGACAATCTTCACTGTATTTAAATTAATTAATTCTATTTGGATACTAAATGACAAACATAATATAAAAGAAAAGTAGGAAAGGAGAATGAATGTTTGATTACAAAAATCAAACTAGAAAAAGAATTAAATAAATAAAAACAGATTTTATTTTGTTACAAAAACAAAATTAAAATCTGATTTAAATAAACAATAACAAAACAGAAAACAAATAAATAACTTACTTGATTAATATCTTCGAATAATAATATGATCAAGTCCAGTGTTCGATGCTGTCTCCTTAAGACAGATTCGTCCTCTCCACGGTGCTTTCAGAATATGGACGTCTATCTCCCAGGATAAAATGATCTATCAACGAATAAAAGCAGTACTACCATTTATTCGTTCAACGAACACACTAAGTGTTTATACTCTCTCTCACAAGATAATAATGCAGCAATATGAAGATTATGTATGCAGAATTTTATGGACAAAATTAGTGAATGATTTCATCAAATGTGGGCTGCCTATTTATAGATGTAGTGGTGGCTATTGATTTTGAATTAAATAGGTGCTAACCTGTTTTGAATAGGTATGAAACCTGTTTGGTTTTGAATTAAACAGATTTAATTCTGTTGGGTTCAAAATTCAAACAGATAAAAACGGAAGGGACTTGTTTGGGTGTACAGAAAAATCGGACCAGTTTATTTCCGAATTAATTTGAATTCTGAATTTTATTTTACCAAAAAATAAGATTAAATTCAAATGTTTTTGGCCAAAAAAGAGAGGTATTGGGCCGGACAAGCCCAACCCAACCTCACACCCGCGCCCAGGCCCAGCCTGCCCGGACAGACGGCGACGCGCGCGTGTGGTGATTTTTGGGTCCAATGGGTCTAGTCCATAACCTCTCCCTTCTACAAACTTGGGGTGCCCCTTGGGGCCCTCCCCAAGTTATAATTCCAAGCTATATAAACCCATTCAAAACTTCCCACCAAACCAATGTGGGACATGCCAATTTCCAAACCTTAAGAAATTTACACCAAAAACTCCATTTCCATGGAGCACACTTTGACTTCAATTTTCCATTCACTCGATAATGGTGTTGAGCAACCAAATATACCATGTGAATCACAACGCGGCATAGAACGCGTTACCACTTAGACCCGCCAATTTTGGCACACGGGTCCCACCTAAATAATTGACGAAAGATAGGAAAAAATTCTGGTTTTACCCAGAATTTCAAACCATTTCTAACACATACTTGGGACAGATTCATCATAGGTCAACTAGTAACTACTAGTGTCTTAAAAAATCAACCTGTGTCCTAAAAATCATTTTTATCAGCATATCCCATTTCCATGAGAAAATCATTTTTGTTTGGATAATTACACTAATCTCTCTTAAAATTTGAAAAAATACATTAAATCTTACAAGTTTGACAAAAGTACATTGGACTCTCTTCAAGTTTTAATTCATATAACACTTGATCCTCTTTTCATTTGAAATTCGTTAGTTGTCTTAGAAAGCCAAACAAAATACAATATCAACAGTTGTATGAATGAAAAATAATATCACATTTCTTTTATATTGAAATGTATATTTTACCTTATGTATCCTTATATTTTCATACCATCTGTTTTAATTTTAGTCTATTCAATCTTACTAAAAGAAAGATTAATACAATTATGTCAAAATCATGCGACTCGATATATTGTCTTCAAACTTTAAAGGAGGTCAATATAACTTATCTTTTTTTATAATTGATATATTATTAACGAGAACCCTATTAATAATTTTTATGAAAAGGAGTGCGGTAAAAAATATTAAACATTTAAAATTTTAATTATCTAATTCCCTTCATGTTAAGTTTTATTTTAATTAATTAACTATTATTAATTATTTGAAGGTACATGAACAACATGACACTTCTCTCAATTGAAAAAAAATAATAATAATAATTTGGAAAGGGAATAAAATAGTCCAAAAGTCAAAATACAATTACAAATTGTCATATCACTCTCTTTTTTTTTATATATTTTTTTTATAAAAAGTCAAAAAATTAACTACAATAGTCAATTCTCAAACGAGTCCAAAGTATAAGTTTATGGAAAAATTATTGATTGGTCCTGGGACACCATGTGGCTATATTCTGGGCCAATCACAAACCTCCATGTCTCTTCATGTTTTTCAATCACTCAATATAAAATCGTGAACACCACTCTCTCTATCCATACCTGAGACATCACGTAACTATACTCCAAAATCAACAACTAACTTCTCCAGATTATGGGCACGTTTGATTTAACAAGTGAATCTTCCAAATTGTGGTATTAGATTTGAATGTGACGTTGGTGTGGGCACAGTTTTGTTCATAGTAGAGAGATAGGAGCTACAATGCTTTGGCTTCACTTTTCTTTTAAGCATATCATTGATATATGCCTCTTTTCAAATTTCAACTACATAAGTTGCTAGTTGAAGAGACACTTGTGGGGATTCAAAGTTAACAAAAATGAATTTAAAAAGGAACAAAAGGCCTCATAATTATAATTACTTCTTTACATAATCCAATTGTAATGCAAAAAATATCTAAAACAGGCTCACGATTGTAATGCGAAAAATATCTTCTCTTCTAAGTAAATAAATAATGAAAGCAAATTTTAACAGAGTATAATTTTATTAAATCATTAAATCGTCATTCATCAACTTAGCCCAACCAAATATACCGAAGCCTGCAATAAATTCAATGGTAGCATAGTTATGTATACTACTAATTAATTTGAAATTTACTACAAGTGCAAAAAACTTTGGACAAATGAAAACAATTTGCAGCCAAATGGCATGTTTGGCATCAAATGGCTCATATAATTCTGAAAAATATTCAATGGGCAAAAGCCACTTAGCTTACATCTGTGAATGAGAACATATTTCAGAGATGAAAAAACAAGAGAAAAAAATCTAATGGTGGCTCACAATAGCCCCAAGCATGGGAACTGACAGTTTTTGGTTTATTATCACTGCAAAAATCCCAGTTTTACTCAAAACTAGCAATTAGCTTGTACATGGTATATAGATTCCAAATTTTAAGTAGCTTACTTAGCTGCTGAACTTGCTCTGCGAATACAATCTTTATAGTTTTTGACCGCATCAGCACATTTCAGGGGGTTCTTGTCGTTTTCCTTGTAGCACTCAAAACAAGCATTTTTCTCCATCAAACAGGGCAGTGGCTTCTGGGTTGGAAGCTTGAACTCCTTGTCATGGAGATCCTTAGCTCTCTATGTTACTTCATGTACCATTACCTCCTCCTGCTTCTGCAACTTCTCCAAAACTTTCTCGCTTTCGCACATTTCAGGGGGTTCTTGTCGTTTTCCTTGTAGCACTCAAAACAAGCATTTTTCTCCATCAAACAGGGCAGTGGCTTCTGGGTTGGAAGCTTGAACTCCTTGTCATGGAGATCCTTAGCTCTCTGTGTTACTTCCTGTACCATTACCTCCTCCTGCTTCTGCAACTTCTCCAAAACTTTCTCGCTTTCTTGAATGGCAGAACGGATGGCATCTGACTCTGCACTGGAAGAATGTGGAGGCGGGGATAAGGGCAGGAATATTGGTGGCTAACTGGGCCAACCGACCAGAGCAGTAAGTTTGGGTATTTCAGAATCACCAGAAATCTGCTTCTGATGTGCCTTAGTTTGGGATTGTTGGGGTTCCCGTGGTATCTTAGTTTTGGATCTTTTTGTTTTTTTCTTCGACTTCTCACCGTCATCTGCAAGCTGTTTGACTAAGTTGCCGCTAATCTGAATAGTAAAAGATTCACCCATTATATATAAGGTTCCAGACAACTTGCCTGAAGAATATTCACTGAAGTGATCAAATAATCAAAATCAGCAACAAAGTCGAGGCTAAGTCATTATTACAACTTTGAACATCAAAGAATGAGACAGGAGGAAGGGCAAATATGAGGGCTCTTGATGAGATGAGACGAACATAGCATACTAATGTTGGAAAAAATTAATCAAATTAGATGGATTTTATGTGTGTTCGATTTCTGACCACACTGACAAACTAGAACTCAACTGGAGAAACACTGGTAGAATAGATTAAGCCCGAACGACTTGTCACAAAAAGAAGAGATTCCGACGGTAGTTCGTCCACCCGGGGGCACTCCGACGATCAAGTCAGTTATCTCTCAAAGATAGTGAAAAGTGCTTAACTCATTATTCAAAACATAAAAAACGTATCTTAGACCCATAGGGGTGCCTCTCTTTTATAGCCAATACAAACCTAATCCCAATAGAAGCCTAGCTCCAATGGACTTAGGATTACCGCTAATCTTGTACTCCCAGTTAGATTGGGATAAACTCACTAAGAGTCTTATCTTTATCCAAACTGAAGTCCTCCCCTAATCTAGGACTCTTGTCCCTTATCCGCTTATCCTAGATTCCGGTATTAATCCCGCAGATAACCTCGGCCTAACTGAGATCATCTCGGCGTCATGACCAGGACCTGTGGCACCCCGGCTGGCACTTCGGTGACACCTCAGCCACATGTTGTCACTCAAAAATTATGTCCCCACAACTGCCCTCTAGGTTCTATTACCTCGGTATCCTAAGGTGATGGAACCTATTTCATTTTTTCCATTTAGCACGTCGACTAAACTTGCCTTGTCTTTCATTACCGAGTTCATCACTTGTCAGTTTAATATGATCACGAATAATCTATTTTCAGCAATACTTTAGAACCATTAACCAAGCTAGTTCGAGTTTCTCAGCCGAGATCATCCTTCTAGCCGAGGTCTTTGCTTCATTTAAACCAAGAACTCGAAGAGTTTCGTTACGCGTATGAGCTGTCACGCACAACAACTCAACCATTCTTACCACGCGTCTTTTCCCCTCTGGGCCGTACCTGACACGCGCCACTAAGTTGCATCGTTCTTGCATGCGCCGTCTGACAAGCACGTCGTCTTAGGCATATTAATTGCCTTTTTGCCACCGTTTCGTGTTTTGACAAAATTTCTTCCCTCTCTCTTCGTCGCTTAACTTTTGCACCTTCACTGTCTTTAAGCCGATACGCCCCATTGCCCAAGACTGAGATGATTCTATAAGGTCCCTCCCAGTTTGAGCCAAGCTTGCCCTCTCTGGGATCCTTCTTATTGCCGACGACCTTTCTCAGGACGAGGTCCCCAACTTGGAACTCTCGTGGGTTAACCTTTTTGTTATAAGCCCTGGCAAGCTGCTGCTGATATGCCCCCAACTGAATTGCTGCTTTCTCTCTACTTTCCCCTAGCAGATCTAGATCTCGGGCTAAGAATGCATCATTAATCCTATTCTCCACTCCCTGGGTCTGATCCCTAGAATGCCGACCTCTAATGGGATCACTGCCTCTGTGTCAAAAGCCATAGCAAATGGAGATTCCCCAGTTGATCTTCTCGGCGCGGTCCGATATGCCCAAAGTACACTGGGTAGCTCATCCACCCACTTTCCCTTAGCTGCTTGATCCCATCTAGGATGACCTTGTTGGATGTTTCTGCTTGACCATTTCTTTGAGGGAAGCTTGGAATAGAGTAATAATTCTTAATTTTGTACTTTGCACAGAAGCTCTTGATTAGCTTACTGTCAAACTGTGTGCCATTATCAGCTGTTATTGCTATTGGGATCCCAAACCCGGTGATGATGTTCTTCCATATGAAGTTCTTCACATCAATGTCTTGAATTTTTGCAAGGGGTTCAACTTCTACCCACTTGGTGAAGTAGTCTGCTGCCACTAGTAGGTACTTCCTTTGTCCAGTTGCTTGAGGCAATTGTCTAACAAGATCCATGCCCCATTGGGCAAATGGCCAAGGACTGGACACTGGGTTCAAGTCTGCTGCTGGTTGATGTATCAGAGGTGTAAACCTTTGACACTTCTCACATTTTCTGACATAGGCTTCAGCATCTTTTTGCATATAGGGCCACCAGTACCCCTGAGTTATGGCCCTATGAGCAAGTGCTATGCCCCTTGTGTGGCTTCTACATACTCTTTCATGTATCTCATACAAAAAGTCTTTAACTTGTAATGGATGTACACACCTTAAAAGGGGTCCAGTAAAAGATCTCCTGTAGAGATGTCCCTCCGCTGCCAGGCTGAATCTTGCCGACTTCAGTCTGATCTTGTGTGCTTCTTTATGGTCATCTGGTAGTTTTCCTTCTTTAAGGAAGGCTATTATTGCATCCATCCAACTTGGTCTCATCTCCACACACATTGCTTCATGCTCTGTGTTCAGTGGTTCTATACTTGGACCTAACAAGTAGTTCACCATTATCGTCCTTGCCTCTCCAAGTTTCACTGCACTAGCCAGGTTGGCCAAGGCATCAGCATGGTTATTGTCATCTCGGCTAACCTGCTGTAGTCAGTAATTCTGGAATAAGGCTACCAATTTGCCCACCTCCTTTGCATAGGCCGACATCCTTTCATCTCGGGCTGCGTATTCGCCTGTTACCTAATTGACAATAAGTTGGGAGTCACAGAAGATTATTACCTCGTCGGCTTCCATTGCTGCTGCCAGCTTTAATCCTGCGATCAGTGCTTCATACTCTGCCTCATTGTTTGAGGCCTTAAACCCCAAACGAATGGATTGTTCCAATATCTGCCCATCTGGTGATACTAGAACTACTCTTGCCCCCGCTCCTTGTCGGTTTGAACTTCCATCAACAAACAGTCGAAAGGAGTCGCCGATGTAAATGCTACAGGGCCTGAGTTTCTCTTCTTTCCTCTGTTTGGCTACCCCCAATTAGGTTTCTCTTTGTTCACCTCAGTTTAACGGAGCCCGATGTGTGATGGCACCTGGTGTGAACTCGGCCACGAAATCGGCCAAAACTTGGGCTTTGATTGCTGTTCTGAGTCTGAATTCCAGGTCATATTGGCCCAACACCACTGCCCATCTGGCTATTCTGCCTGTTAGATCTCCCTGCTGCAACAAGGATTTCAAGGGATGCTCAGTTAACACCACAATTTTGTGGGCTTGAAAGTAATGATTCAGCTTCTTAGAAGCCATTACTAAAGCCAATGTTAACTTCTCCAAGGCAGATATCTAGTCTCTGCACCTGCTAGGGTCTTACTCACATACTAAACTGCCATTTGCTCTCTTTTCTCTTCCCTAATCACTACTGCACTTACTGCATGTTCTGAAACTGCAAAGTATAAGAACAGCTCCTCTCCAGGTACCGGATTTGAGAGGACTGGAGCTGTGGTCAAGTACTTCTTCAAGTCGGCCAAGGCGACTTCGTACTCTTCTGTCCACAAGAAGTCTGTGGCTTTCTTTACTGAGCTGAAGAAAGGTTTGCATTTGTCAGAGCTTCAGCTTATGAATCTATTCAGGGCTGCAGCTCTTCCAGTCAACATCTGCACTTGCTTTGCTGATGTTGGGCTCTTCAATTCTAAGATGGCTTAATCTAATCTAGGCTAGCCTCAATGCCCCTTCTTGTAACCAAATATCCTAAGAACTTACCAGACCGAACTCCAAATGCACACTTTAATGCATTGAGTCGGAGCCGATATGTCCTCAGGATATCAAAAACTGCCTTTAAGTCCTCCAGATGATCCTCAGGTTCCTTGGTCTTCACAACCATGTCATCTATGAATACCTCTACTGTTCTACCAATTAGATGTCTAAACATCTTGGTTACCAACATCTGGTAAGTTGCTCCTGCATTTTTTAACCCAAAAGGCATTACTCTGTAGCAATACAACCCTTTTGGGGTGATAAATACGGTCTTCTCCTCATCTGGGGGGTACATAGCTATCTGATGGTACCCCCTGTATGCATCCAAGAAGCTCATCCTTCCATGCCTTGAAGTGGCTTCCACCAATTGGTTGATCTTGGGTAGTGGGAAACTATCTTTGGGACAAGCCTTGTTCAGGCTGGCGAAGTCCACACAAACCCTCCACTTCCCATTCTTTTTCTTTACAACCACCGTTTTTGATAACCATGTCAGGTAATTTACCTCTCGAATGGCCCTGGCCTCCAGAA
Organism: Camellia sinensis; assembly: GCF_004153795.1. Classification (NCBI taxonomy): domain Eukaryota; kingdom Viridiplantae; phylum Streptophyta; class Magnoliopsida; order Ericales; family Theaceae; genus Camellia; species Camellia sinensis. Next base: position 2,058,937 of record NW_021025367.1, on the reverse strand, counting down.
GTTTATCTACTTCCTCTTCTACTGCCTCGACATGTATCAACGTCGGCCTTCTTGCTCGTTGGATGACAGGTTTAGCCGACATGTCCACATTCAGTCTATGGCAAGTGACCTCGGGGTCAATGCCAGGCATCTCGTACGGCGTCCAGGCAAACACTTCAATGTTTGCTTTCAAGAACGCCTCTAGCTCTTTTTCCTCTTCTTCGGCCAAGCCCACACCGAGAAAGAAGTAACGCTCTTCATCCCTTTGCTGGACGAAGACTTTCTTTAGAGCTTCCTCACTCTTCTCAGCTGGCTCTTTATCGACGTCTTCCAGGACTTCCATGTCCTCATCTTCAATCTCTGCTGGTTCTGCTTCTCGTATGTTACAGGTTGATTTCATTGCTGCCATGGAGCAATTCTTTGCCTGTACTTGATCCCCTCTAACCTCCTCAATTCCATGCTCTGTTGGGAATCACAACAACTGGTGCAATGTTGAAGGAACAACCCCCATTGCATGCAACCATGGCCTTCCTAAGATAGCATTATAAGGAGAGGGAGTGTCAATTACTGTAAATTCAGTTTTTATCCTCTTTGTGCCAGCCTACACTTCCAAACTAACTGCTCCCAAGGGCCATGTCGGTGTTCCATTGAACACAACCATTAGACCATTGGACTGCTCCAGGTCATCTTGGTGAAGGCCAAGCTCCTTATAACATCTAACATACATGATGTCACATGAGCTTCCCTGGTCAATTAAGATGCGCTTCACTTGGCACTCCCTAACCTGGAGGGATACTACCAAGGCATCATTGTGTGGATGATGTACCATCTCTAGGTCGGCTTCAGTAAAGGACACCACTGGTCCTTGGCACTCATCTACCTTAGGTCTTTTCTGTCTGACCTGGTACACATGTTGTAAATGTTTTACCTTCTGTGTCTCTCCACGTATTTCGTTCTCATTGACCTTCGAGTGAATCACATTGATCACTCGAGGTCTACCTGCCTGCGATTGTGGTGCTGGAAGAGGTGGTGCTGCCGATGCCTGAGGCAGTCTTGCTTGCTCTTCCCTTGTCCTGGCCTCGTCTATAAGGTCCCTTAAATGACCTTGTCTTACCAGGTCTTCAAGATGTGCTTTCAGGGCTCTGCAACCCTGAGTCTGGTGCCCATCTTCGTTGTGGTAAGCACAGTGCTTGCCAAGGCTTCTACCCATAAATTCACCAGGAGCCCTTACTGGTGCTCTGTAATAAGGCTGATTTCGGATTTTCTCCAAGACTTTGTAAATTGGGATTCAGAATATGGTTGTGACTGCCTGTGCAGCCCTTAATCTTGTCTCTTGCTTGTTGTTCCCGCCATTACCTCGGCCTCGCTTCGGCGAGTCGTTTTCCTTCTCTTGCTTCGATGCCTTTGTCCCCGGCGTGTCTTCCTCGGCCTTGGCATACTTCTATATTCTGGCTATTAATTCCTTCATACTTTTTGGCAGTGTTTTTGCCAATGATTTTCGAACCAGACAATCATCTTTTAGGTCGTTCTTAAAAAACACGACCGCCACCTCTTGGTTGCATTCGGGTATCCGGTTGAATACCTCATAATACCTTTTGGCATAGGCCCTTAGGCTTTCATCCTCATTGATTCTCAGAGCCATCAGGGAGTCCACCCTTAATGGTTGTAGCTTGTTTGTCACAAACTTAGCCATAAACATATTAGCTAGGCCTTCCCAGGTTTTCACAGATCCTTTCGGCAACTTGTGAAACCAGTCCAATGCAATTTTCCCGAAGGATGAGAGGAACACTTTGCAAAGCAGTGGCTCGTTCCCTGTGTATAGTGCCATCGAGTTCAGGTACAAGCTGACGTGAAAGTTGGGATCTGACTTACCGTCGTATATCTGGAACCTCGGCATACTGAACCTCTTTGGGGCCTCAAATTTGTCCAACTCTACCGACGGGGGAGGTTACCTCGGCATTTTGTTGTTTCCTCTAGATGTAATCCCTCAGATCCTTCTTAGTCCATCCAGGAGCTCAGCTATCTCTGGATTTCAGCCGTTCGTGGACTTCTCTCCATTAGTTGCGTCAAAATAGAGTTCATTCCCCTGAACATGCCGATGTTCTTTGGGGTCAGCTTCTTTGGTACGATGCGTCCTCCGTAAATCTCCCTTCATTGACTCTCTTCACCCGACTTCCCTCGAAGGCCAGTGAGAGTGCTCCTTGGTCCTAGTGTGCTAAGGGGCTACAGGGATTGTTTTCTGCCCTCCCTTCTGGGCATTATTCTTGGCCGCTGGAATCAGCGAGTCTTGCGGTGGGAACGGTGGCTGCATGACATTGTTTTGCATCATGAAATTGACGACCGTTTGCAGGTCCGCCATCCCCTTCATCTCTTCGTCCCTCCGCAGGCATCTATCTTTCCATACCTAGAGGTCATCCTCGCTATAATACTCGCTTCAGTCCGATTTCTTTGGTACGTCACCCCCCTGGCCGACGTATTTCTCTCTGTTACTCTGATCTTTAGTTTCCTCGTTGCAATTATCTTCTTCGACGTCAAGGTCAATATGTTTCCCACTCCCAATAGGGAAGTCGTTTCCAACCTTCTCTTTCTGTCCGTCATTGGCCATCTATTCTCCTTTCGTTCCCACAGACGACGCCAAATTATGTGTGTCGATTTCTGACCACACTGCCAAACTAGAACTCAACTGGAGAAACACTGGCAGAATAGATTAAGCCCGAATGACCTGTCACAAAAAGAAGAGATTCCGACGGTGGTTTGTCCACCCGGGGGCACTCCAACGATCAAATCAATTATCTCTCAAAGATAACGAAAAGTGCTTAACTCACTCTTCAGAACATAAAAAGCGTACATTAGACCCATGGGGGTGCCTCTCTTTTATAGCCAACACAAACCTAATCCCAATAGAAGTTTAGCTCCAATGGACTTAGGATTACCGCTAATCTTGGACTCCCAGTTAGATTGGGATAAACTCTCTAAGAGTCTTATCTTTATCCAAACTGAAGTCCTCTCCCAATCTAGGACTCTTGTCCCTTATCCGCTTATCCCGGATTTCGGTATTCCCGTAGATAACCTCAGCCTTACCGAGATCATCTCGGCGTCATGACCAAGACACATGGCACCCCGGCTGGCACTTCGGTGACACCTCGGCCACGTGTTGTCACTCAAAAATTATGTCCCCACAGATTTGAATAACAGTAATATCATTGATGAGATTAAAAGGCTGTCAGAAAGTCCAAAACCTTAGGATACAACAGAATGCTATAGCCAACCAAATCTACCTGAGCAGAATCTTCGGTACAATTTGGATGTACTAGTGGCTAGCCTTAGTTCCTAACATAATTCCACTCCTTGCAAAGAGAAAGAACAACCTAAAGATGTTGTGTTTTGGGATACTACTACAGACCATTGAATGCCAACTACCAACTAGAAGCTGTAAAAGGTCAAAAATGTGTAATAAGCATGGCACGATGGGCATGGAGGTTGAGATTCCATTCAATGAGAGAAACAGAATTCCAAACTCTAGAATTTGATTATAGTTAAATCAATTAGAAGCTAGTACGAGTGATTAATAAGGTGGTCTAGGTGTTCGCAATTTTTAGTGCCCTTCCAATGCTCCACCATGTCCCTTATTCTAAGAAAAATCCTAGCTATCAGGGTACAATTGAAAGAATACAATGCATCAAATCCTTCCACTGCATAAGAAGTCTGCCTCACTCACAATTCCATTCTCATAATCAGCGAACACATCTCCCTGATATTTAAAATCAATAACCTCCCCCGACCACTGAACCTTCCTACACTTCCCTAACCAAAAAATGGTCCAAATTCATATTGGGATCTGCAGTGTCATCCACAATTGCATCCTAAAGATCAGTACATCAGAATATTTCTGCAAAATTTTGAAAATTGGCATTTATACAAAGAAGAGGCCTACACTTTGTCAAATAACTAGGCTAAGCAGTTTGACATTAGCTAGCCTAGAAGAAAGGACTGTCACTCAAGCAACAGGACTCCAAAAATGACCAAACCATGCTTCACAGGTACTCAAAGTGGTTTGAGCTTATAGTAGTGTGCACAAATTTATTTTACTAGACCACTGGTAACGACTCTTATAATTCTTCGTAACATCTTTATTAATGTGTTATTATAGCTTATTAAAAGAAGTTTGGCATTGAGTTACAATATGAATTCAATAATTAATAAATAAACATGTGAGAAGCTATAATAACATGTTTATTAAACTTCTTTTAATAAACATGTTTTAATAAACGTGTTAATAAATATTACAATATGTTTTAATAAGCTATTGTAATATGTTTACTAAAACAATATTACAATATGTTATTACAATAAGCTATTTATTAACATGTTTTATTAACTCAATATTACAATAAGCTATTGTAATAAATATGTGTGAATAAATGCCAAACTTCTTAAATGCCAAACATGTTGTAATAAACTATTGTAACTCAATGCCAAACATATTGTAACCATATGTTTAGCATTGAGTTACAATAGCTATTACAATATTACAATGAGTTACAATAACTTATTGTAATATGCCAAACACATTAAAAGAAGTTTGGCATTGAGTTACAATAGCTTCCTAACATCTTTATCTTGTTTGACATTGAGTATGTTTGGCATTGAGTTACAATAGCTATTTACAATATGTTTATTAAAAGAAGTTTGGCATTGAGTTACAATAGCTTATTAACATGTTTTATTAACACACGAGTGTATGCCTGTTCCTAAAAGCACGGTGTAAATAATATTATAATCAAAATACAGTTGTAATTTATACGTATCATGTTAAAAATTTGTGGAGTTTGTAGCATTTTTTTATTCTTCTTAAAGAATTTTCAACAATTTTACTTGTACGACACGCTGTATGAAACTCAATTAAAATAACAACTCTCCCTAACCTTAATACAAATTAAGGAATAAGCATTTAAAATTTATAATGTTCAGTAAAATTGCAAATCAAAATAATAAAATGAAAAGTAAAAAAAATAAAAATTTATAACTCGTGCCTAAAGGCACTCTCAAAAATTTTTGTGGTACCTCACACTCTAAAATATATAACTCAATTAAAATAAATCAATTCAAAATGACAACAATTTCACTGTGCTATAGAACTCAATTATAACAAATCAATTCAAAATGACATACTTCACACATAAGAAGAATGGTGAATGAACATTTTGGTACAAAATAATAATCATTATAGCTTATTAAAAAACAAAAAAACTAATCATCCAGTCAAGAATGAAAGACCAATCATTAACACACATAGAAAAAAGTAACACAACCACAACGTTTCTAATACTGATCAGTCACTTGTAACAAAATCACTCCAACACTTGAATTTGCCTTTAAAAAATCAACTAAAAGAAATCATAATAGGAAAACTCATTCAAAATATTTATGAGAAACAGGAAAACCAACAATTATGAATTAAGAGAGATTGAACAAAAAAAAATTTCTAACGTAACTCTTCTTGATAAAAGCACCAGTGTCTTCCCCAATTTACCTGCAATTATCAAACTAAATACCAGCAATTATCACATTCACACTTCAACAATTTTTTCATGATCGAAATACATGATTCCTCATAGAAGGCTAAAAAAAAACCTATTTAAAAAAAAATTACCATTAAAACAATGTAACACTTGAGAAAATCCAAACAATCCAAGCTGACTATTGCCGACAAAAGCTACGAGGCAAAACAAACTATTGTATTAAAACTAAAAAATTAGAAGACCTAGTCAAGGTTCCTCACCTTCGTAAGTATGAAGTGTATTGTAGATAACCGATTTATTCCCTTCAAAAAAATTTGCATTGAGTTGTAATGGAGTATCATAGAACTAAATAGGAAAAGTAATATAAAGTACTGCACTTCCTTCTACGTAGTGTTAAAAAAAGGACAATGCTTCCAAATGCCTTCGAGAATTACCAAATGCATCCATCACTACAATATGTGAATTAGTATTATAAAATATTGGTTCAATTCGTTCGACCTCCTTGATTTGAAGAACCTTTACAATTTGTTCACATAATGCCACATAAGAAAAGTTAATTTAAGTAAGCATGTTAAATAAATATATAGCCATTGAAGTAATAGTTAGTTAAACAAAATTATTGACTGCATTATGCATGATTTCATTAGATAGTGAAGAGACTACTTGAATCTTTAAAATCTAAGATCTTACACAATCATTAATAGTACATTATCCCCTGTTTCTCACGATCCCATTAAAAGAAAATATGTTTAGAAATTACGAACGTATTTAAACAAAGCCACCATCTTGTTGTGCCCTTGGGTCAATATTCACTTATCCAACTTTTCATTGGAAGAAAAATTCGGAATATGCAAACCAAAAAAAAAAATCCTACATGCAAGAACAAATTTAAATTCTTTGTTTTTAATGAACATAACAAATCTAGTAGTCCATAGCAAAACTGATATTACACCTATTACATTCCTAAGTATGCATCAATGTCGGAATTAAGACCACAATGTTGCATTCAATTGTTCAAACATGAGGAGCTTTCGACATAATTAGAAGCATAACAATAGAAACTTGACACAACACAACCTACCAGTAACATCAAATAAAAGTTTAACAACAATACTAATATTATGAAGCATCAAGTGCTTTGTAGTCTTGAAACATACTAATATTTTAATTGTTAAATAAATAAAAATGCTTGAAGAACCATATCAGTTGATAAGAATTTTATTCAAAAACCATCCTGGGACTAAAAAAAACTGCGATGTCAACACTTTAAATTCTTTATTTTTGATGAACATGACAAATCTAGTAGTCCATGGCAAAGCTGATATTACACCTATTACTACATTCCTAAGTATGTATCAGTGCCGGAATTAAGAAAAGACCACAATGTTGCATTTAATTATTCGAACATGAGGAGCTTTTAGCATTTTTTTTTTTCTTCATAAATAAGCAGACTTTATTAAAAAGCATCAAGATGATGCAAAGAATACAAAAATTCAGCCCCCAAAGGGATAACAAAGCTAAAAAATCAAATCATTCACAAAATCTAAAAATGCCAAAACATCTGGGTCAACCAAAACATTGACTTATTGGCTTATATTTTGGTCACATAACCTCTCTACTTTCTGTACATTTTTTCGTAATAAGCCAAAAAACCAGCTTATGAGCCACATATACTTAACAACACTAAAAGTTTAACAACAATACTAATATTATGAAGTATCAAGTGTTTTATAGTCTTGAATCATACTAATATTTTAATTGTTAAATAAATAAATAATTCAAGAACCATACCAGTTGATAAGAAATTTATTCAAGAACTATCCTGGGACTAAAAAAAACTACGATGTCAACACTTTGAAGGTTGTTGAAACTCTTTTAAAATTAAAAACAAAAAAAAATACTTTTGTGACAAAATAAAAAATTCATCATCTCAACAAAAAAGAAAAAAAAAGAAAAAAAAAAAAAGCATTTCTGTGAGAAAAAGACATTACCAAAAAGAAGAATATATTAGAATAATCTAGCAAATGACTTGTGCCTAAAGGCCCTCCCCAACCAAAATGAAGCATAAATTATCAACATCTGATATTCCATAAATTCACTGTTAGCCTCACACTCCATTTTTAATCCTCAAACAGTCCTCAAAGATTCAATTTTCCTAAGAAAATCAAATTAAGGATATTAATGCAACAAAGTTCACTCTAAATGGTTAACAACAAAGTCTAAAACAACGAAAATAAATAAATAAAAGAAATAAACAAATAAATAAATAAATAAGAAAGGAAAAGCAAACAGACAAACAAAAATCTAAATAAAGGAGCTCTCATATGATCTAAACAACAATGCTAGGAATACATATGTTTAAAAACAAATCCAAAATAGAATTGTAAACAAACACCAAATCAAAATCAAATTAGAAAACAAAGGCACCTAAGGATCTCATCACAGCTTGAGTTGAAGATAGAAATGTTTTTAAAGATCTATTAGTTGGCAGAACGGGAAAAGGAAAAAACCAAAAAAGGAAAAGCTAGGAGGAATGGACAATGCTGAGGAGGGGTTGAGAGATATCTAGAATCCAAGATGGGTGAAGTGTTAAAAAATAGACCACTGGATTAAAGTAATCTAGACCATCCAAATTGCCACATAGGACAAATACATTTTCAAAATCAGTTGGAAATGGACCGTGGATGAAAGGGAGAAACAATCCTAGCCATTGGATCAAATACTACCCTTCCTTGTTACATAGAATGTTCTCTAAAACTAAATATTTATTTTTTTTCAAATTTATTCCCCCATCACATTGTCTGTCACGACCCCAAACCGCCCCTAGTAGTTTGGTGCCGTGATGGCCAGTAATCCGTAATTACCGAAGGCCAACTTTCAAAAACTCAACACAATCAGAGTAATAATGAACGGGGCTCACAAATGCGGAAGAAGTAAATCAAAATACAAGTCGTCCATAAGAGCTGTGCATAGATCAAATGCAATGACATTCATCTTACAACTTGAATACAGCCAAGCAAAATACGTGTTACATCTTGATCAAAAGGCTTCTCGAGCCGACATATACAAAATACAATAAAATACAAGTCAAGAAGCATGATTTTCAAGATTTGCCGACATGCAATGAAAGGCATCGCCGACGTAAATACAAAAGCAAAGCCGACATAAGCACGAATCCAAAACAAGCTTTCAAAACAGTCTAGGCGTCGCCGCCGTCCTGTTCATCACCTACATATATATAGAGAGGGGTGAGCACAAATACTCAGTGAATGGTACTAATAATAAAGGTTTGCATGAATAAAGCCGGAGTCCTTTCAAAACAACACAAGTCAAAACTTTGTCGAACGGGGGATGAACCGTATTCATCAATCAAGTATCACAACATCGGCGAAGCAAGGGATGAACCGTATTCATCAATCAAGTATCACAACATCGGCGAAGCAAGGGATGAACCGTATTCATCAATCAAGTATCACAACATCGGCGAAGCAAGGGATGAACCGTATTCATCAATCAAGTATCACAACATCGGCGAAGCAAGGGATGAACCGTATTCATCAATCAAGTATCACAACATCGGCGAAGCAAGGGATGAACCGTATTCATCAATCAAGTATCACAACATCGGCGAAGCAAGGGATGAACCGTATTCATCAATCAAGTATCACAACATCGGCGAAGCAAGGGATGAACCGTATTCATCAATCAAGTATCACAACATCGGCGAAGCAAGGGATGAACCGTATTCATCAATCAAGTATCACAACATCGGCGAAGCAAGGGATGAACCGTATTCATCAATCAAGTATCACAACATCGGCGAAGCAAGGGATGAACCGTATTCATCAATCAAGTATCACAACATCGGCGAAGCAAGGGATGAACCGTATTCATCAATCAAGTATCACAACATCGGCGAAGCAAGGGATGAACCGTATTCATCAATCAAGTATCACAACATCGGCGAAGCAAGGGATGAACCGTATTCATCAATCAAGTATCACAACATCGGCGAAGCAAGGGATGAACCGTATTCATCAATCAAGTATCACAACATCGGCGAAGCAAGGGATGAACCGTATTCATCAATCAAGTATCACAACATCGGCGAAGCAAGGGATGAACCGTATTCATCAATCAAGTATCACAACATCGGCGAAGCAAGGGATGAACCGTATTCATCAATCAAGTATCACAACATCGGCGAAGCAAGGGATGAACCGTATTCATCAATCAAGTATCACAACATCGGCGAAGCAAGGGATGAACCGTATTCATCAATCAAGTATCACAACATCGGCGAAGCAAGGGATGAACCGTATTCATCAATCAAGTAGTACTGCGAAAGTTTAGAGTCCTCCAGCACAAGGGACTTGTGTTACTTAGGCCCGTAGCCCGATTTAACAAGGACCGTATCCTTTACACATAGTACTGCGAAAGTTTAGAGTCCTCCAGCACAAGGGACTTTCCGAGGATAACAATCAAAACAAGGCTATTTATTCATGCTTAGCAAATACCCACGTCAAAACAAACAAAACGAGATTTATCAAAAGCAAGTGTAACATAGCTTTATTAGAAATACCACTCACCTAGTTCTTCAGGTGTAGACTCAAAGCAAATGTTTCGAACACTTAGGGGAAAATGTTTCTTGTAAAACAATTCTAAGAATCGGATCCAGGTCAAATCTGGATTGCTCCCTCTAACCATCATCCACCACCTACGGGCGTCATCATCTAACGTGAATGCTGCCAACGTCACCTTCTGAGCGTCGGTACTAGGGAAGATCTCAAACAGCTTTTCCATTTCTAAGACCCATGCTTCAGCCTTCATCGGTTCTATACCCCCAGAGAATCTCCTAGGATCAACTGAGATACCCTCTTCACTAATCACATGACCTAAGAATGAGATAGTAGGAAGCCAAAACTCACACTTGTTAAACTTAGCATACAATCTCCGTTCTCTCAAAATCTGCAAGGCAAGTCTCAAGTGATTTTCGTGTTCAGTCTTACTCTTGGAATAGATCAAGATATCGTCAATGAAGACAACTACAAACTCATCTAAATACGGCTTGAAGACTCTGTTCATCAAAACC
>NW_021025367.1:2001143-2042056 GCF_004153795.1 Camellia sinensis | reverse complement strand
AATTTACTGAGTAATTTACTGAGAATTTTCTGAGAATTTACTGGGAATTTACTGGGTTTCCTTTGGAGAATATGAAGAACATGATCATTTGAAAGATGGATGCAAGTTCACAACTTGTTATAAAGATCTGAGTTTTCATGCCAAGAGTTCAAGGTATATGGACCTGGGTACCCATTCAAGAAAGTCATGCAAGATCAAACACAAAACATGATTTTCGTTCCAAACTTTCGGATCGAAATGAGACTTTCTTCAAGAACACATGAAAACCATTTACTCTTTTCAAAACCAACTTCAAAACGATGCATGACATGCAAAACAGATCCGATCATGCAATGCAGCTAGATAATCCATAACAACATTCAAAGTAGATCAAGAATCTTACCCCAAAGCTCGAATCTAACGGTTCAAGTCACGAAGATCAAGCTTGGAAGACTATTCTCACTCAAGAACCCTTCCTTTCTCCTCTCTAGAGCTTCTCTCTCTAAAACAAAGATTTGAGACCAAAATGACTCGTTTCTAAGTCTGCCGGCTGTCTTAACAATCAGCTCGGACACGTGGCGCTGCCGGGTTGGTTCAACTCGAAAAGGTGATTGATAGACAAGACAAGTCTCTGACAAAGCGTATGCAGCAAGCTCGGGTAAGACACAACGGCAATAAGATGACATCGGCTCAAATCAAGGATCCAGCAATAGGATAACAAAACATCGGCTAGGGAGGACGACACTTGACTAAGCTGTGCCACACCTTGGCCGGGGTGTGCCACATCTCGGCCTAGGCCATACCTGCCTGCGGACAAGGTTCACTAAGTGCAAAACATCTCGGCAATAAATGCCCGAGGTGAAGATGGGGTTGACCAAGATCTCAAAACAGTTCTAAGTACAAGGATTCAGAGGCGAACTAAGCTCAAGGTGACCTCGGCCACGCACACACCAAACGAGGGACAAGATCACGCAAGCAACACTAACAAAACAAGGCAAGGCAAAACTAGCAAAATAACATATCAAGACAAGATCATGCATGAATGTATGCAAGTAAGACAAGGGTAAGGTGAGGGTTGTTACATTGTCACCACCTTATTTGTCTTCCCTTCCCCTATCGCACACCCTCTCTACCTCACCAACAACTTATCAAATTCATAAAGATAGAAATTCAATCAAACCAATGTAAACCAGCTAATGTGCTAAAGAAATTTAAAAGCGCATCAACTAATAAAAAATCAAAAACATCAAAATCAACAACAAACAAAAATAATGATTGATTAGGCATAATATGAAAACTAGTTATCAATGAATACCTTCAATTATTTGGATGATGTCGTAAAAGTATAATTAGAATTACTTAAATTATTTCCTGCAGAATAACGCAAAAGATCATCTAGAGGGGATTCTATTTTAGAAAACCATGTACAACAGCTTTTGAATGTGAAAATGTGCAAGAAGTAGGCTTGGGAATTATTGGCCGAAATAACAAAAAAATGTAGTTAGGAAATAAACAATAGTACAGGAGTTACTAAAAAAAATTACATGAATGCTTTAAAAAAAATTACGTGAACCTCAAATTATGAGTCCTCTTCTTGTTATAATGCTTTTAAAATTACATGAACCTCAAATATACAAATAGATTTCATGAGTATTCAAATGATAAAATAAAAAAAAATACATAGGAAAAAAAATAATGAATCACATAAAAAAATGTTTACAAATAGTGATTATATTAGAAACCTAAAAAATTGTTGACCTTTAGCAAGAAAAAATCAAATTTCAGAAATAGATTTAAAAAAAATTCAAAAAATCATGAATCACATAAAAAATATTCTTACAAATAGTGATTATATTAGAAACACCAAAAATTGTTATTCTTAAAGTAAGAAGAAATCAAATTTCAAAAATTGATTTAGAAAAAATCCATACCAAATTTTCATACCTTTAACATAGCTTCACCATTCTACAATCGAAGAACCAAGGGACATTACAAATTCTCCTATAATACAAATTAAATAAAAAATAGATAAAAAATTATATCAGTAATGGGAATGGTTAAAAAAAATACAAACATATTTAATGAACCATGTAAAAAATATTCAAAATTATACAAACAATGATACTATAAAGAACAAAAATTGTGCTTGAGAGAAGAGGGAGTGAGTTAGGGATTGGGCAGAAGGAGTTGGAGCTTTAGGGGGGGGGATCGAGCAAGGCTAGAGTAGATCGGCAAAGTTCGGAAGAGGGTGGTTAGCACTTCATTTTAAAGTCAACTCACGAATACGATTGGACTGTATGACATGCTTCAACAATAGGATTTTAATTTCAGGTGGTTGCTGATTTTGCATATGAAAAAAAAAAAAAAAAAAAAAAAAAAAAAAAAAAAAAAAGTGGAGAAAGTAGAAGAATTATCCCTCTACTAAAAAATTATACATATTATTTTGAATTTGGATGATAATGTTGGGCCCAAAAAACCAACATCTACCTTTCTGTAACCCATTTACAAATGGATATGGTCATGGTTGTACAAATTCTCTCTCAAATGGCATACAAAAAGAAAGAAATTACATAGTACATTTAAGTCAACAAAAAAAAAACACACACACACACACACACAGAGTCAGCTCTATCAAGGCTTTAATGGTCTTTAAAATCAAAGAATCATGAGATTGTTGATAAAATGATACTATTTGTCAATAAAAAAACAAAGTGTTAAATGAATCAATGTCGAATTAAATTGAAAAAAATAAAATAAAATTAATGTGAGCCTACCAAATTTTTAGGTAATGAGAACACATAAATGTAATCAAATTCCAACCACAATGTTTGGATACAAAAGATTCTTAAGAAGTTTCACTTTTTTATCAAGCTCTCTAATGTGAGCCTATTAAGCAAATTGAAAGTAATGCTTCATGTACGAATTGTATGAATCAATCACAATTAAAGCTATAAAATAGATAGATAAATAAATAAATCAGTACCAAAAACACTTGAAAAAACTAACACAATTTTTTTTCCTAAAAAAATGAACATAAGAATTTGCCCAATCTTCATAAATACAGATGAATGATTTACCATTGCAATTCACTTATTTCAATTCAATAATTTAGAATAATAATTGAAAATTATTTACACAGATTGAAAGAAACTGACCAAGCTACTGCTATTCACAATGATGCACAATACAACGAAAAATAAAAGCTAATCGAGAAAATAGATATAGAGACATAACCTTGACACATATAGAGGAGATATAGAGGCATGGAGAGAGAAAATAATTGAGATGGTTGCTTTCCTTACAATGGTTACTCTTTTTATTAGGCAATGACATTATTGAATGAGAGAAAAAGAACAAACAAAATGAAATAAGGAATAATCTCCTTTCCTTTCCATTCATATTATGATCAAAGAATATGACACAATTACACAAAATAGGAGCAAAAGTGACACAAAAACCAAATATTTTAAGTTTGAATTAACTGATAAACCTTACAAAGCCCTATCGAGGCTCATATGGCCTTCGTAGGTCATCAAAGTGAAGAAGACGATAGAAAGGAAACAAAGCCCTATAGATGTCCATACTTTGCGGCTAGAATATCTTCAAAGTCACAAAATGACAACTGAAAAAAGGAAACAAATTCTCCGATGCATAAATTAAAACTTAGGATTAGGAAGAGAAACATGTGCATCTGAGAAAGGGAAGAACACAATGAAAACATAATTGAAGGTCTGTGACACTCCTGATTCCATAATTAAAATAAATAAAACAGAAAACACAATAACCAAGCCAGTTATCAACACTACATCATGACTCAAAAAAATAATAATTACTATAAACTCAAGGATGTATCAATAGCTCTATAACAATCTCCAAAATCCTAACCTGCAAGTTAGTTTAACAATAGATCTAAAACAATATACATACACAATGATGATAATAAATGCTAAAAAAAATATAAAATAAAAAAATTAGAAACACTAATAGCTCTACAATAATCTCCAAAATCCGAACCTGCAAGTTAGTTTAACAATAGATCTAAAACAATATACACATGCTGATAATAAATGTTTAAAAAAAATAAAAATTAGAAACACACGGGTTAAACACATTATGTAGAAACACAACTCATAATCACAACACAAAATTTCAATTAAATGGAACTCAAAATTTCAATTAGATCGTTACCTTCATAACATAGTGGGTTCTCTAGCGTGATCTGCAAAACATAGAAGATGAACAGATTCATACAGTAGATTGAGTTCGAAAGTTTCAAAAATGAAAAAGGAATAGTTGGCCCACATATCTAACTGAGGAGAGAAAGAGTGTTTTGTTGGAAGAAATTGAAGAAAATCTGAAATTGAAATCAGTCTCACCTATTGTAATAGGTTGACTTGGTCGAAGACGACTTGCAAAGCCCACCATTTGATCGAAGACGACTCGCTTGACTTTGAACAATTGAATGGAGTGGTCGGGGTTGCAATGGGCAAAAAAGAGAATGAATAGGGGGTTACGGTTTGGGTTGGGGCAGGGGTTGGGGTTGGGTATCCGCATTGGATGGGCTCGGATGGAGGGAGATCGGGTAGAAGAGAGAGAGAACCAAAGAGTATGTTTGACTGTATGTGAGAGAGAGAGAGGGGAGGAATGGGGAGAACGTTGAAACCTGGAATGGGGAAGAGAGAGAGAGAGGCATCAAACCCTTGAAATGTTTGAAATTTGAAACCTGGAAAAGCAAAGCCTGAGAAAGAAAGAAAAAGTGTGATCTCAACCCTTGAAATGTATGGCAAGAAGTGTAATCTCAACCATTAATTCGTATGCCACCTAAGACAAATGTCCCATCAACACCCTTGTTTTGTTATATAGATATTACAATAAACATGTTTTACAATAAGCTATTACAATATTACAATATATTTTAATAAATATTACATATTTATTAACACATATTTATTAACTCAATAAGCTATTATAATATGTTTATTAAAACATATTGTAATAACATGTTTATTATATTTATTAAAACATGTTTATTAAAAGAAGTCTGACATTGAGTTACAATATGCATAATTGTGTTGGTTAGCACAATCAAACATGGTGTATTTAATAAACATGTGTTAATAAACATGTTGTATTTAATTCTATATTAATATGAATTCAATTGTGTTGGTTAACACATTAATAAACAGTTTTTCTATTTGTACATAAATTTATTAATGTTGTATTTAATTCTATAATTAATTTATGTACAAATAGAAAAATTGTTTATTAATATGTTAACCAAAACAACTGAATTCATATTAATATAGAATTACCTACAACATGTTTATTAACACATGTTTATTAAATACAACATGTTTAATTGTGCTAACCAACACAATTATGCATATTATAACTCAATGTCAAACTTCTTTTAATAAACATGTTTTAATAAATATAATAAACATGTTATTACAATATGTTTTAATAAACATATTACAATAACTTATTAAAACATATTACAATAGCTTATTGAGTTAATAAATATGTGTTAATAAATACAACATTAATAAATTTATGTACAAATAGAAAAACTGTTCATTAATGTGTTAACCAACACAATTGAATTCATATTAATATAGAATTAAATACAACATGTTTATTAACACATGTTTATTAAATACAACATGTTTAATTGTGCTAACCAACACAATTATGCATATTGTAACTCAATGGCAAACTTCTTTTAATAAGCTATAATAACACATTAATAAAGATGTTACGAAGAATTGTGAGAGTCGTTACCAGTGGTCTAGTAAAATAGATTTGTGCACACTATTATAAGTTCAAAACAATCCAACAAGGGCAACTTCAAGAATACTCATTTACAATGTTTCTCACTACCTATTTCTTCAACAAACTATGCACCCTCTTCTATGGTGCTTGGTCATGGTGGTGGGACACCAACAATATATTTTTTCTATTCACTCTCATCGTTCTCGCAATCACATGGTACGTTTGGATCTTTACAAACAATAGCAAAAAGAATCAGCCACCGCTGCCACCGGGCCCACGCGGCCTACCCGTGGTTGGAATCCTCCCATTCCTTGACCCCGAGCTCCACTCGTGTTTCGAGAGCCTCAGTCGGACTTACGGTCCGATCATGAGGCTCCCGATGGGTACAAAGGTGGGAATTGTGGTCAGTTCGCCATCTGCAGCACGGGAAATGCTCCGGGATCATGACATCACTTTCGCCAACCGTGATGTCCCGGAGTTGGCCAGTGCTGCAGTGGCGAAAGGTGATTCAGATATAGTTTTTAGCCCGCATGGGCCCGGGTGGCAGATGTTGAGGAAGGTTTGCGTCCGGGAGGTACTTGGCAGCGCCACCCTTGACTCGGTCTACTACCTCCGCCGACGAGAGATTCGAAATACAGTTAAATATCTCTACAGCAGGGTCGGGTCTCCAGTTCATATGGGTCAGCAGATGTTTCTGACTGCTCTGAATGCAATAACAAGCATGTTGTGGGGTGTGACGGTTCAGGGGCAAGAAAGGGCTAGCATTGGGGCGGATTTTCGAGTCGTGGTGGCGGATTCAATGGAGCTTTTGGGGAAGCCCAATTTGTCGGATTTTTTTCCAGGTTTGGCCCGGTTTGATTTACAAGGGCTGAAGAAGCAATTGTTGGGGATAGTTATGAGGTTCAATAGGATTTTTGATGCAATAACTGATAAAGGACCAAGATTGGAGGGTGGTAGACAGAACAAGGATTTTTTACAAGTTCTGTTGCAGCTGAAGAATGAAGGAGATGCCAAAACACCTCTCACCATGACCCATCTCAAGGTCTTGTTCATGGTATGTTTTAGTCTCTTCCAATTTAAATTCTTTATGGCAAGTCCTAAAATTCATTCAGTAATACACAATAATAGCTAATTTATTTTTACGTTATGACGAAATGTCAATCTGTGAGTATAGGATATGGTCTTGGGTGGAACCGAAACAACCTCCAATGCTATAGAATTTGCCATGGCAGAGATGATGAACAAGCCAGAGGTCATGAAAAAAGCACAAGAAGAGTTGAAGACAGTAGTAGGCAAAGACAACATAGTAGAAGAGTCTCACATAAACAAACTCCCCTATTTACAGGCCATACTAAAAGAGGTCCTCCGATTGCACCCTGTCCTCCCTCTCATGGTGCCTCACTGCCCGAGCCAAACTTGCATTATCGGTGGCTACACAATTCCAAAAGGCGCTCGGGTTTTCATCAATGTATGGGCAATTCATAGGGACCCTTCAATCTGGGAAAACCCGTTGGAGTTTCGTCCAGAGAGGTTTTTGGATGGAAAATGGGGGTACAGAGGAGCTGATTTTAATTATTTCCCATTTGGGTCTGGGAGAAGAATGTGTGCAGGCATAGCCATGGCTGAGAGGATGTTCTTGTTCTCATTGGCTTCGATTTTGCACTCATTTGATTGGAAATTGCCCGAGGGAGAGAAGTTAGACCTGTCAGAGAAGTTTGGGATTGTGTTGAAGAAAAGAGTGCCTCTCATGGCAATCCCAACACCAAGACTATCTAATCCTACACTTTACGAGTAAGCGAGAAACGACCATCAATCATCTATTTCACTCTCTGTCTCATCACTATCAAATATTACCCATGTGACTAAAAACAAAGATTAGAAGAATATGGGACCGACAATAGTACAGGGAGTGAAATAAATGAACTCAACCTACTAGCAAAAGTAAAAATGATATATTGTAATATTAGTTGCACTTTAAAAATCTAATGCAATTCTTTCTAGGATATTTACCAATAAATCTTATCTTACAAACAAGAACTCTAATTAATCTCAATTTTTTTCTATTGATTTGTTACCATCGAGATATATGTTCCTCAAATCCAAGCTTGCACCTGATCAATAATAGTAATAATAAACTGTATCTTAAGAAATGTATAATTTTCCTGCAGTCACCAATGTAACTAGGCTTAAAGTGACATGTTACTTGCAACAAAACTATCAAAGACATGCCATGATCCTAAAAATTCTGCATACAGTTATTTGATTTCAAGAAACGATGACAAAAAATATAAGGATTTCATATGAATGGATACCTCATCAGCCAAATTAAAGCATTTTTTTAATTTGTCATCAAATTCTTTTTCCTTCTCATCTAGTTGCCTAGTTAGTAAGGTACCTAAAAGTATGAAGCAAAATTATCACAACTTACAAAGCTGAAAAAAAGAGCTTGTACTATTGAAAATAAACAAAAAAAAGTTACAAGAAATTGGAGTATAAGTCAATGTGTCCATACAAAAAGGATTGTAATATTGCGTACCAAAAAAGAAATATAACTTTGGGAGGGGGGGTTCAACTTGTTTATGCAAAAGGAATATGATCCTACATTTAGAAGATATTTCAATTCCCCAAAGAGCAAAATGTTCAAAAAATATTTAAATTTAAAATAAACAGGGAAATTTGGTCGGAGGACTGGGATACATGGTCAGGAAAATTGTGCCATTATGCTGAGTTCTTGTCAATGACATTGACATCATCACATTGCCTATTGACTTAAAATCTTGATCACAGCACACCCACCTTATCTCCACACCCTCCCGTGAGAATGACTGCACTACACCACTGACTTCTTTTAACAGTGTTAACAATTTCACTCTTCCATTTCCTCTACTAAATCAAATTAATGAACGTTATGAATTGACCTGAATCCCATCTTTGTAACAATTTTTTGAAGTTTTTATTCTAGGTCTTTTTAGACAACAAACATTCCCAAAGTTGTCTTTTCCCCCCCCCTCTTTTTATCAGCATGCTCGTTTACTCTCCTTTGCCTATTAAGTTGATCTTTTTCCTACCTCACTGAACTTGTCCAACAAGTTATTTAAAAAATGTAAGTGAAGTTTTTCATGTAATCCTATATGCAGTCCTCTAGATTTCACGACTTCCTAGCATATTGCTAAAAAATTTTGGTTGCCTCTTTTCATATTGAAAAGAGGTTATTTACCTCAAATCTAATTCTGCAGTCTTTCTTGTTAGGCAATACCAACAAGCAGCCTGTTTTCTTTTGCATCTGATAAGTTATACCAGTATTACTTATAAGGAAGTTTCATAAAGAATGAGACACTTTTAATCTTATAAACATAATGTTCACAATCAAGATAAAGGAAACATGCACAGAACTTGACAGAAGATACCTGTAAGGCTGCTGAGACGTTCTTTAAGTCTTGAATCTTTTAAGCCAGTTCCAGATACAAAAGCTACATCTGTTCTGAAAGAAATCCTACCCGAGATCTACATAAAAAACAGAAAAGCATATGGGGTAGAAGAGAAATGGAAACCTGAGAATGGCAATCATAGTCCGTGGACGCCTGTAACCTGTTACCTCCCTGACTGCCTACCTGAAATACTAAAATGTTTGAAGAATCATCGGGAGTGTCTGAGAGTTGCGAACGACCAAAAATCACAAACAGATTTTCATCGAGGCTCATCTTTTGTTTCTAGATTAAGATGGAAGAATCAAAATAGTAATGGCAAGGGGTTGAGATTTAAAAAATCATGCAGCTAATTTGAGGGTGACCTAATCTAGAAACAAATTTATGTTTAATGTTCAATATAACTAAAGATGATCCTTCACCTAATTAGACAACATTTTCATTTTAGGTCTTTCCACTTCATCTAAAAGAAAAATCATGAAAAAAATTGTGATCTTGCCATTGAATCAAGATGGTTAGTACTAAGATTGTAAGATAGCAAAGCATTGCCGACTTTCCAAAATGGCCCAAATAGCTACTTTCTAGATGTGAATCAACAAGTAAGAATGTTTGATTACTATTCACTATTCAGATCTTAGACTCATGTTGTTTTTCCCTAGGCAATAGAGTATTCATAGAACAAATAAAACTAATAGAGTAATATAATTTTATGCACAGATATTACATGAAACAAACACGCTATTGTGCACCAAGACAATCAAACAACACAGAAACAGAACAAATCTTTCTATATAAGGTTCAAGATAACCAAGTCAAGATACAAGCAAAGTAGGAAGAATTTTGAGTAATTGAATCTAAACCGTTCTTATTGAATGAATACATTTGCGTAATTGATATGAATTATAAATTAGGAAGAAGAAAACTAGGGCACAAACCTTTGGCTGTGGGTTTCTTGGCAAAGATGTTCATGATTTATAGAAAAAATATGAAACAATCAGCAATCAAAAATAAAAATGAAGCAATCACAATCACACAAAGCGATGCACAATGGCATATAATTGAATGGGACTTCCATTTTTGTATATCCACGTTCAAAAGTACATATGATCATACTATAACTGTTTTTGTACACATCAATAAAAATAATGAGTTTGCAAACTTTGATGTCTAATTTCCTAACAATGTTAGACACTAAGCTTCATTAATTTAACGAAACGAACAATTACAACCAAATTCATCTGATAAAACCTAACATATTCGTATAATTTCCCTTCTCGATCAATTTTGAATCCTGTTATTACTATCATGAGTCTCATACACACACAAAAAATCACATACAGAATTGAAGGCTCTTGAGAGGAAAATGAGTAGTATTTCCTCATTTGTTTATAAAATCACATAAACAAATCAAATAATATTATTTTGAGATGTAGAGATCTGTTAAATCTTGAGGAGTAGTTTTGTTATTTCACACTATTTTTTTTCCTAAGGTTCTGACAATACATTGCTTTTGGAAAATTCATATAAAAACAATTTTGAAAACCTCTCATTAGCGATCCCGAAATTCCAACAATAATTTCAAGCAACCAAACACTTTCAAAACCAAGCCAATTCAAAAATTGCCCCTTCCATATGAATCGATCATAGAAATTACGCTTACTGATTATGAATCGATCAAAATCTTCAAATTCATCAACAATCGATCGAAATCTTCAAATCTTCATCAACTATTGATCAAAATCTTCAAATGAACAATAAAATTGAGATGAAGAGTCCAAAGACAGAGTCGAGTGAGTGGAGAGTGGAGAGTGGAGAGTGAGATTTTGAGAGAGAGAGAGAGAGTTGATACCGTTGGAGATCGGTCTTCAAAGGAAGAGAGCAAAATGGATTTGGGAAATAAGAGTAAAAAGGGGATAGGGCAAGCTTTACAAGAGTTGGGGATTTTTTTTTTACGTTAGTTAAGAATACGATTGAGGATTAAAATAAAATTACATTTTAATGTAAAAGTGATTTTTTGCAACAGTCGAACAATCGCAAAAAAAATATGCAAAAAGTCATATTTGTAATAGTGTATGATTTATTTCCCTCCTTGGCTTAGCTGTTCCAAATTGTTCAATATATGATAATACTCTCTAACATTACATCTTGGCCCTATAATTGGATTCCATGCTTTAAAATGGATAATAACATGACATGTTGATTAAGAACATTAATGTGTCCAAAAAAATAAAAACACATGATATATATGCCAAGCACATATGACCAAAAAAAAAAAATCCTGTGTTGATTGCGATCGTCTACTAGCATAGTTTACATTTGAGCGAATAATTTATTTGTCAACATCAAAATCATCATAAATTGCATTGGCATTACGGAATAAATTTTCAGATAGAATCTTTATAATGAATCAATTGCTTCTCATTTTTTCCTTTGTTATTTTTAAAACGTCCCAAGTCATGTTAAGTTTGAATACATATTTGTAAAAAATATATTATATGAGATGAGAAAAAAAGACTCAGATTGAAAATTATCTTTAAGAGCACCCTAAATCTAATTTTGTTACAAAATATTTGGAGATGTTCGATCTCAAAACCAATCGGTGATAATAGATGGAAAGACCTCTGAACCAAGTTTAGATGGTTTGAAGAAAACAATCTGCAACAAGCTTTTCCTAAAACTGATAAGATTGGCTTAACACAAATTTCAAGTTTTATTATTATTTTTTGAGCAAACTAATGTGACATGGTCTAACTACACATTTGTATTTGAAATGCTCATTGATTTGAAAGAAAAGTCTGTTTACATAGGCATTGGACAATCAGCAATTCATTTAGGGAAAAAAAAAATGAACATAAAGTTCTCAACTTTTGGGTAATTAATACAACATGCAATTGCATCATCCTGGGACTTTCATTCCAAACATGGAACCTACATCAACCACCAGAACCTTTTTATTTTATTTTCTTTTTTTTAGTAACAATCTTCTCTGGATTTTACTCATATAGCATTGGGTCAGATAACCTCGGCGTTGGGATTGCAACAAGAGGTACCTTCTTCTTCAACACAATACCAAACTTCTCTTCCAAATCCAATTTCTCTCCTTCAGGCAATTTCCAATCAAAAGAGTGCACAAGCGAAACAAGCGAAAACATGAACATCCTCTCCGCCATTGCAGTCCCTGCACAAATTCTTCTCCCAGACCCAAATGGGAAATAATTAAAGTCATTCCCACTATAATCCCACTTAGAATCCCCCAAAAATCGCTCTGGATCAAACTCCGACGGGTTTTTCCAAACTGAAGGGTCTCTATGCACAGCCCACACATTAACAAATACAGGAGCACCTTTGGGAACAGTGTAGGCTCCGACAATGCAAGACTCAGTGGGGCAGTGAGGCACCAAGAGCGGGAGGGCAGGGTGGAGGCGTAGAGTGTCTTCCATCACCGCGTATAAGTAGGGTAATTTATGAATGTGCGATTCTTCCACTATGTTGTCTTTGCCGACTACTGTCTCAACTTCTTGTTGGGCTTTTCTCAAAACTTGTGGCTTGTTCATCATCTCGGCTAAGGCAAACGCAACTGTGTTTGAGGTTGTGTCTGTTCTTCCGACAACCATGTCCTGTACAAAAAAACATAGCACAGTTCAAAAATATACTAAATTTAGAACAATTGTGACAATCATGTTATTCATGTCTGAACTGAATTGACCTCTCAATATAATAACAATATAATTTTTTTGAAAGTTGTGGTAGTAGTGGCATGGGTAAGGAAATTGAAAATAAAAATAAGGGTAATATTTGATTTTGTGTAAAAATTATTAACAGAGTTAAATTATGCACTTTACCTCAAAACACAAGGAGGTTATGTGTACATATTTAAATTTGAAGAGGGTAATGTGTTTTTGAATTAAACGATAAGGGGATAAAATGTAATTCATCCCATACATATTCAATTTATTTTGTAGAACATTATATTTTAAATTATTTGTTTTCAAATATGACAATCATAAATATTTACATAGATAGTGATAAAAAAGTAATTTTAAAAAAGTTAGTAAGATAACAACAATTTTCTTCGAATAATGTTATATGTACCAATTAGTATGCTAACTAGTGTACTAACAGATGATATGACATAATTTTAGAATTTTTGTATATTTATAATTTGTATAATAGGTGAAATCAATAATAATAACATAATACTAATTAATACACTAATTAGTGCACTAATTGATATATGTATCCCCACCTATTTTCTTCTATGAGTTGACTATATGCCATCAATATTAATAATGAATAGACATGTCAAAATAATTGAATACACTTATTTTATTTTTATGTTTTTTGAATAAAGGTTCTACACTTATTGCATCTCAAGATTATCCACAAAAGTAATTCCGTAAGGTCAAGTTTGGCAACTCTTAAAAAATTTAAAAAGTCAAAAAGTCACTATTCTATTTAAATCACATCATCTTATTTAAGTCACATCACCTCTCTAACACATCACTTCAAACCCAACCCAAACTCAACCCATATTTCATAAAAAGTCAAAAAGTGCACTTATTTAGGTCAAGTTGGCATGATTGAAAAAAGACAAAAAGTCAAAAAGTCACTATCTTATTTAAGTCACATCATCTTATTTAAGTCACATCACCTCTCTAACACATCACTTCAAACTCAACCTAAACTCAACCCATATTTCATAAAAAGTCAAAAAGTACACTTATTTAGTCTTTCCAAACTAGGCGTAGTCTTCCCAAACTTGGCCTTAATTACATTTCACTTTTTGATTTTCATTCTATCTGGTTAATAGTCTTATTTCATAACCTCTGCTTATATAAAAGGCAATCCTAGTAAAAAAATATAAAAAATTATATTTAAAATAAAAAAGTAAAGCGAAAAAAAAAAATGTATTCGTTCAATGTTTTTATTTCGCCTAAATAATTATAATGATAGAAAATTAATATAATTTTTCAAATGTCAAGAGATAATATGTATCTAAAACGCCAATAAATAAAATCAAATAAAAATAGATAGTTTGGTTTATTTTTATTATTAAAAAAATTAACTAATTAAATGAAGTGATCGAAATAGGACAAACTAAAAAATAAATTGATTAAACCATCAAAATAGGGCCATAGTGGACCCACCCACGGGCTTTGAAGAAAGAATTAACGACAAATTAAATTTGTCCATAGTTATGTATCTTAATTATTGTATCATTTTAGTTTTATAATTTTAATTAAGTTGATTTTGATTTTAGATTTATAATTTATTTCAATTTTGTTTCATTAATTATAATTGCTACTCTCTATCTTAAAATATTAGTTCCTTATTTTATTTTTTATTATTTCAAAATATTAATTCCTTTTCAAAAATTAAGAAATAAAATAATATGAATTTACTATTTTACCCTTATTTCAAATTCAGTAATAACACAAAAAGTACAATTATGACAATTGATATTTTTTAAAAAATATACTATCAAAGGGTAATTTCAAAAAAAAAATAATATTTTTAAAATATAATAATCATACTATCAAAAAAAAATTAAATTCTTCAAAAATAACTATTATTTTAGAACAGAAAGAGTAATATTATAATAAAAAATACATACATAAATTATATATATTATGGTTTTTAGGAATAATATCATAAGTTTGTTCAATTTCATGAGTTAATCTTAACTAATTCAGTAATAATTTTTTTATAAAATAATAATAATAATAATAAACAATAATATATTATCAGATGGATTAAATTAAAATAAAATTTAAAACTAATAGTTAAAATTGACTTAATCGAAAGTGACAAAAATATATCCGAATATTAACATACCATTAGCAAGGCTTTAAGGTAGGTGATGGTGAGAGGCGTTTTGGCGTCTTCGTCGTCTTTCAGCTTCAACAAAAACTGTAAAAAATTGACACTCTCCTCGGCGGTTCCACTTTCGTGACCGTCCATTTTCAGCCGTTGATCAATTATATTCTGGAAAATCCGATCAAACCTCTTCGCCAACCCCTTCATCTGCTTCTGTATCCCCTGCAAATCAAACCGGGCCAAACCCGGAAAAAAGTCTGACAAATTGGGCTTCCCCAACAGCTCCGTCATCTCCGCCACCACCTGTCGGAACTTCGCCTCCATCTTCCCCCTCTCCTCCCCCTTCACCGTCCCTCCCCACAACATATTCGTTATCATTCATCATCGTCAAAAACATCTGCTCCCCAACATTGACCCTCGACCCGACCCGACCCGACCCAACTATAAAAGTACTTGATAGTCTGCCGAAGTTCGCGGCGGCAGAGGCCGTAGACGGAGTCTAAGGTGGCGTTCCTGAGCATTTCGCGGACACAGACTTTTCTCAGCATCCGCTACTCGGGTCCGTACGAAGTCTAGACAATGTCGGCGCTGCCATACGCCGCCTCACGACCTGCGACGGGGACGTCACGGTTGGCGAAGGTGACATCATGGTCTTTGAGGATTTGGCGGGAGATGGAAGGGGAGGAGATTACGATGCCGATTTTGGTGCCGGGGCGGAGAGTGAGGATGGGGCCGTGGGTTTGAGAGAGGGTGGAGAAGTGGGTATGGAGTTCTGGGTCAAAGAATGGGAGGCTGCCGAGGATTGGGAGGCCGAGAGGGCCTGGTGGGAGTGGGGGGTTAAGGGTTGTAGGTTTGAGGTATAAGAACCAGGAGAGGGAGAGAAGGAGGAGGAGGGTGGCGGTGAGGAGGAGATGGTGGTGGTGGCGGCGGTTTGAAACCACCATGAATAGGTTTCAGAGAAGGAAGAGGTTAGCTTTTGAAGCATGGTGTGGAATGATGGGAATGGTTGGTTGTGCTTGTGGTGCCTTTGAAGGATGGAAACAATTGAATGGCTGTAGTCATTTCTTGCTTTCGATCAGCTAGCTCTTGATTAGTGATTTGCAGCTTGGTGGTAGTCCGATTCAAAGCTTGGTTAACTGCTGATAATTCTTCCTCAAGTTGAGCCTTCTTTTCCAACAGTTGAGCTTGAAATTGAGAGACAGAGGAATGTTGTTCTTTCAGTTCTGACACTTCAGCATGAACTTTAGAAACAAAACTCTAATCTCTCAGTAACTTCTCCTCTGCAGCCTTAGCAGCATGACAGATGTTGATGTAAAAATCTATAGTAGCTGCTGCCTGAGACAAATAACCTGAGACAGCCATGCCGGATTGCTCAACAATCTTGCAGCATTGGAGGAAGCCATTTCTTATTATTGGCCTCTGTAAGGCTTCGAAAGGGACCCTCGAAAAGGATGTCAGCAGCTCCAGACAGCTGTTCAAGTTTATCGGAGGCAAGGAAGTTTTACTGCTGGTGGAAGAGCTCTCAAAAATATCTAGCAGAGAATCAGCTAGAACTAATGGCTCAGTCTCATTGCTAGCCATTGGAGAGGTAGAAGGTATGTCGAAGAGACTAGCTAGTCTAGCTTCGAAGATGTCCACCTCATCCATGGACATGAGAGGTGCAGAAAGAGCTTTGGTGGAAAGAAGAAAAGACTGCATAGGAATAGGAGATGTGGATGGAGCATTTTCAGCACTCTCTATAGTTCTGGCCACCAATAGGCCAAGGGAAGAAGGACTAGAGCTAGGCAAAGATAATGGATGATGGATTGGAGAGCTACCAGTACCCTCTATATAGAAATCAGCCACCATCGAAGATGAAGCAACAGGTGGAATTTTCTTAGGAGGGGAAAGAGAAGTAAAGCTCAAAAGAGAACCAAATTGAGTTAAATCAAAAGACAAATAAGGGAGGTATGGAGTTAAGCCAGAAGAAAAAGGAGCAGGAAAAACCTTGCCCACAGAGAGGGTAAGTCTCAGTCTCTCTATCCAGCAGGGATTTTGCAAATAAGGAGGTATAGAGGTTTCCATTTCAAAAGAAAGAGGAAACTGAGGGGCATTAACACAATCAAGCCAGTCAGATGAGCAAAGCCTCGTCTTCTGGGCTAAGAACGATGGGTTATACCCTTGTGCCTCTTCTGGGCGTCGGGTAGCTTATACTATCTTTGTAGGCATGGAGGATGTGTACCATGCTACAAGCAGATTGTCCTCTAAACTACGTCGGCGGTCAATAGGCACGTAAGGATAAACCACCGAACTTCGAGCATCAGAAGGGAATTCTAGGGGATTAATGAACTCGACAAAGTGATGATTAACTCGTTCCCTTAACTCACATGCATCAGGTTCCGACTAGCTCTTTCAACCAAAAGCCCCAGAGGAAGAAGAAGCCACAGCCTCATCTCATGCAGAAGATTGTGGATTAGAAGAAGAACTTCCCATGTCCATATTTGCAAATTTCTGAATCAAAGAATTGTGGACAGTTTGTTCGTAGTCCAAGGGTTGCTAATTTGCAAAAGCTTCCATAACTTGAATATAGAAAGGTGGCTAATCAATGCATGAAGGTTCTTTCGAGGAAGAACAACATCATCAGATGACTCTTCGTATACTCGATCAATAGAAGAGAGAATTAGTTTGGCTATAAAAGATGTATCAGTCTGTTCGAATACTAAGGTAGTGGGAATGTTCAAAAGATTAAAAGAGAATTTAATGCAAATGATAAATGACGGTTGCATTTCTAGAAGAATGCAAAGCCATGCACGTTCTAAGACGTGGATAAAAGACCTTGATCCACTAATATCACCAAGTATTGGGTATATTAGTGCGGGGGTAATGTTGGCTACATATTTTGTATAAGCCAATTACGATTCGACGCGTGGCAAAATAAGGGCAATACGGGAAGACTATTCAAGTTTTCGATTGTGATCGTACACGTGGCAGTTAGTATTAGTTCTTACAAGATCTGCGTAGCACTGGATCAGCAAAGAGATGCAAAGTGATGTGGCTTCAACAGTTACTCACATTTAAATTCAAAATCAAGAGGGAAGCCTAGCTGCAAGTGATGGCATAGTGGAGCTAACTATAAGGCAACATGATCAACCATCATGGAGGAACGATTCGACGGTTAGAAGTGCAGTTCAATGGTCATCCTTGAGAAGTATAAATAGCAGCGAAGGCCCTAGAAAAAAGCCCCAGACTCAGATCCAAAGAACCAGTTTTATTCTACTTTATTTCTTTCCAGTTTTACATTTCCTGTTCTTTACATTTCTGTACTTTAAAATTCATGCACTGCACTTCATTCCTAGGACTAGTTTCAAGTAGACTGTTGCTGTAAACCTCTACGAGGCTGAATTGAATCATTGTAAGTTTTTCATTTTAATGAAATGTTTCAATTGTTCTTCATTTGATTGTTGTTTGCTTAATTCTCCTAAATCAAGCTATCAGTAAAAGTCCTCTTCATTGAAGCTGAAAGAACTTAAACACAATCGTCTGATAATTAGTGGCAATTAATTTTCTATAAGGACTGATTGAACTTTGTTGATACGCTCACAATTATAATAATAACCTTCGAAAGTCAAAAAGTCAACATGAGTATACTACATGAGTACACTTTTTATCTTTTTGTCTTTTTTGGTTTATATCAACTTTCTATTTTTTTACACATCTTTTCGTAAAAAGTTAAAAAATACATTTATTTAGATCTTCTCAAACAAATCAAATTCTTTTTTCTTTTTCTTTTTTTAAACAGAACCCTCCTTCCATTTGGTAGTCCCTATATTAATCTACCAAATTTTGTGCAAGGTTTAATTTAAACATTATGCAAAAAGATGTGAACGGGTTCAGCTTTCAAACAAAAATGAGATTTATTTCTACTTTTTACACTTACTGAATGTAAACAACAGTAAGCTTCAATGCTTCATGTATAGTTTTTAATGGGAATTTATCATTGGTACCTTTTTTGTCTTTATTTTTTTTTCCCCTTATTTTCACCATGCATGTATTGTTATTATTTCGCTTTTCATTTCCAAATAACAGCTCAATAGAAAACCTGCATTGTGATTTTTCAATTTAGAGATTCAGTGTAAAAGCAAAAGCAACCTCTAATTTATCAATTGATCAAATATGACTAGCTCTCTCAGATTGTTTAAAATTGAAATTGCGAATGATTGCATTGTGTTCTAAACCGAATAAAGAGCATATAACCAATCAAAATGCAAAATACAACTCAACAAAATAAAAACAACCTAAACACACTTATTTACACTTATTGGAACCAAGACATGACTCAAAATAGGACCTTGAGACACAGCGCTGAGATTCATTGCCTTTGTATTTGCGGCTCTGTTTGGTAGGAATTGAGATCCGGCCGGGTCTGAATACACACGGTCGGATCTAAGTGAGGGCAACTGGGCAGTGGGATACAACTGGCATGCACTCACCCATTTCCAATATCTATAAAAGGTGCCCTCTCACTGTTTTCTTGACAGAACAATTAACTTTTGATATTTTGCTTTAAAGATAGAGATTTTGCTTGGCAATAGGCTCAAGGACTGAATGACTACTTTGGACGGCACGAAAAAGGTAAATTTCAACGGTTTTAACAAAAATGCTATTTTCTCTTTTGAGTCATACTTCTCTTTGTTTTCCATTCCTTTATGCTATTGCTCATTGTTAGAATCCATTCACTGAGGTGTTTCATTTCGGAATGCAAGAGATGTGTCCTACTCTTGAATTAACCAATAATTTTGCTCAGCAAAGTGGTGAGCTAGTGTCACATCATTGTCATTGAGTCTTAAGTGTGAGAAGTTATAAGATGTTTTGTTGTGTACACAATTATAGTGTCCAAGTGTTTGTGTATTGGTGAGTTCACCAATGTGTCAAACTCGACATCTTGATCATATTTGGGAGCAAATTCATCATAGGTCAACTAATAACTACTTGTCTAAAAAAATCAACCTATGCTCTAAATAATCCACATTTTCATTGGCCTAAATAAGATCAGAGTGCACAAAACAGATTCAAACAAATACCATTCATCAAGAGCAAACAAATTAAAGATAAAATCAGTGCAATGAATGATTATTGTTAATGTAAATTGTATTAACCTACCACTACCACCTACCACACACACTCACCTCCTCACCTAACCTACCACTACCACCTCCACTTCACTCCACCTACCACCTACACCTACTACCACATTTTCTTCTATATATAGGAATTGTAAATACATCAATCAATACACAACAATCAATAATACTACAATTTATCATGGTATCAGAGCAGGTTTAAAATCTAATATTTTCGCTTCCCCGGCGGGCGGCAACCTCACCTTAGCCGTCCGCCGGACCTCAACCAATTCCGCTAAAGTTTTCTACACATACCTTCACTCTCCGACACCGACTCGCTCTCTCCGTCCCCTGAATCTGGAACCCCGGAGACTCCTTCGCCGCCGCTTGAATCCCACGCCGCCGCTGCTGAAGACGGTGTCGGAGACCGACGACCTCGTGAAGCCGAGGGAGATCACTCCCCTCTTCAACAGAAACCCTCTTCGACCCAAACGACCTCCTCAGCCTCTTCAGTCCCCAGCAAAATCATTTTTACATTCTCTCTCTACTTCATCAACACCAATGGCTGCCTCTTCAACCTCTGCCGCTCTCAGAACCATCTCTTCCTCCGTCAAGCTCCTCTCAACCACCATGACCGCCACTTCACCTTCCCAACCACCGTTTGGAGATGAAATAAGTTCTACTTATGCCATCATCGGAACCGACCCACCAGCTGCCAAGATTTTTTGCTCCAGCCCGAAGAGAGTTTCAAGCTTGCTCTTCACAAGAGTGTATTCATGTTCCAATAGTTGCAGAAATCTCACACACCCATCAAGATTTTTCTCCTCACAGCAGTTTCTGAAGCCAACACACACATTTTTGACTCTCTGTGCACCTATGCTAGAACTACTACCCTTGAACTGGTGGACATGGGCATCGACCTGTTTGTAATCTACAATCTGTTGTTGTAGAGCAGAGGCCAAATTGTTGAGAAGCCTCTGAGAATCTTCAAAGAAGAGAGACACAACTTCAACAACAAACTCTGGGTCTCATTTCTCACGCGTCCTCTCCTCTCACTCACTTTTCTTTTTTTTTTTGTTTAATCACACCCATCCACCGCCCACTTTATTTTTTAATCAAACTTTATTTTTTATTCTAAACCTTCATTGATGCTCTCAGACATCATGTTGTTCCCCATTTTTTTATTATATATATATATATATATATATATCCAATAGAAATTTAGGCAAAATCGTACTCAGCTAGTAAGCTTTAGATTAACAAACGAAAGAGAAATAATTGAGGCTTAAACCATCTCCAACCCTAGTATTAGATTTGTCATCAAATTTAAATTTGATGAAACACGCTACTTTTTGGGCTCCAATCGTGGCATCAAACCCGTATCAAATGAGAGGAAAACTAAAAATTTCATTAAATTAAGGGAGCGTTTAACCTTTTATCAAATCTCAATAGTGATCGTTGGTGGATGATCGGATGGATGACTGGCCGATCAACTGAGTGGACAACTGACCGAACTTGACCAGTTGGGCAATCGGGTGGACGACCGAATTGAAAAATTTTTGAAGAAAATTTACATTAGGCCAAACTACCACTGCCCCGATTGACTGGTTGTTTGATGAAAATTAAAAATTTAACATTAAAATATTTGTTATCAAATAAAACTTTTAATCAAATCTTTACTCAAATTTAGCGTTAGAGATACTCTAATAGCAACTTTTCACTCACTTCCCCCCTATTATTCTTAAACTTTTCCCAATCATTATCATCCTGTCCTTAACCCACCCTAGCCCTTCCCTATCCACTCCCAGTCTCATTCACTGCATTCTCGGTCTTCATCTACTATCTCCAACCTCCTCCATCCCATCTCAATCTCCTTTCGCTGCTCTCAACCTTATTTTTCCTCAACCTCGTCTATCCACTATTGGTCCCTTTCATCATCATCAACAACACAACAAAATAAAAATAAAAAAAAATAAAAGAGAGAAGAAATGAAGATCAAAGTAGGCTTTCACACTTTGCAAATGTAATTCACGACTGATTTGGAGTGGGTTTTTGCATAGATTGAAAAAGGAAGGGATTGGTTTGGAGTGGGTTTTTGCAAAGATTGAGAAAGGGTAAGGTTTTGCAAATAGGGGAGGGAGGAGAAGGGGAGGAAGGAGAAAGGGAGAGAAGTGAATAGAGGAGACAATGCAAATATGGGAACAAAAAATTATTATCTCTATGATTTTTCAATTAATTTTGCTTCCATGTCTAGTGTAATTTAAAAAGATTCTCAATCATTTTTGTTATATTTTGTCCCATTTACCATTTTGCATTGTGCTTTTTTAAGGAGTTATTGTCAAAAAAACAAACTTGTTATATGAATCCAATTTTCATTTCATCCGAGAGATGCCTTTGTCATTTTATCAAAATGAAACATTTATCCTAATTCCGTAGAACTTAAAAATGATATTGAGCTTGCAAAGCTTGATTTTATATATATACATATACACACTCTACCTGACTGATCGTCAGACCATTTGTGTATCACATATATGTATGTAGATCTTTCAACATTGCTTGAAAAATCTTCAACTCACAAAAACAAATTATGCAGAGTTTGGCCTACAGTTGTTGGCTTCCAACATTGGCAGTGCAGAAGAAAATCACAAGAGCTACAACGGTCCGACATGACCCCATAAACTGTCTTCTACATCGGTCTGACACGACCACACAGTGTCCTGCTACATCGGTCCGACATGACCTCATAAACTGTCTGCTACAACGGTCCGACATGACCCCATAAACTGTCCCGACATTGATTCCGGTCAGCTGCTACATCGGTCCGACATGACCCAATAAACTGTCCTGCTACACCGGTCCGACATGACCTCGTAAACTGTCTTCTACAACGGTCTGACATGACCCCGTAAGCTGTCCTGCTACAACGGTCCGACATGACCCCGTAAACTGTCTTCTACATCGGTCCGACATGACCCCGTAAACTGTCTTCTACACCGGTCTGACACGACCACACTGTGTCTCCTACAACGGTCTGACACGACCATACCGTGTCTCCTATCCTGTTTTATTTATCAGTTTATTTTTCTGTTTTGTGACTCTCTCCAAACTCAAGTTGGCTAGTGCCTATCCTCCTTGAGTTTGAGGGGGGCTGTTAATGTAAATTGTATTAACCTACCACTACCACCTACCACACACACTCACCTCCTCACCTACTCCTCACCTAACCTACCACTACCACCTCCACTTCACTCCACCTACCACCTACACCTACTACCACATTTTCTTCTATATATAGGAATTGTAAATACATCAATCAATACACAACAATCAATAATACTACAATTTATCAATTATAGAGATCATAAATGGAGATGAGAACACAGTAATATTATACACACATGTAGTACATGTATATTGTATGAGAGAGAGAGAAAGAAAGAGAGAATACCTGATTAGAGAGAGAGGGTTTCTGTAATGATCAGATCGGTTAGAACTGGAATTATGGACTAAGAGAAGGAGATCCGTGATGGAGATATGCGAGGAAATGAAAAATATTGTGTTAGTTTAATGGGGGAATTACTGCATGGTAGGATAAAAAAAAAATTACAAAGACATATGAGGTATAAATAATTTTGTGATGAAACGCAAGTGAAAAGCGATAAAGGTGCAAGTAATAAGCACCTCTCCATGTTGTGTAAAAAAAAAAAAATTTCTACCCACTGAGATGTAATTCCCCTTGTTGAATCGGTTCACTCATCGTCAAACCGATTGCCAAGGACGAGGACTGCGATGCGAGTGTGTGGAAATTGTCTCGGCTATCACGTCCTCACTATGTGACACTTTTGCGACACTTTTCCTGTTTTCGTCAGCATATCCCATTTCCATGAGAGAAAATCATTTTTGTTTAGGTAATTACACTAACCTCCATTAAAATTTAAAAAAATACAATAAATCTTACAAATTTGACATAATTATATTAAGTTCTCTTAAAATTTTAATTCATATAACACTTGATATTCTTTTCATTTGAAATTTGTTAGTAGCCTTAGAAAGCCAAACAAAATGCAATATCATCAGTTGTATAAATAAAAAATAATATTATCATCTTTTTTATATTGAAATGTATATTTTACCTTGTGTATCTTTGTGTCTTCATATTATCTACATTAATTTTAGTCTATTCAATCTTACTAAAAGAAAGATTAATAAAATTATGTTAAAATTATAAAACTTGCTGTATTTTTTTCAAACTTTAAAAGAGGTTAATATAATTTATCCATTTTTATAATTGAAAGCTTATTAACGAGAACCCTATTAACAATTTTTATGAAAAAGTGTACGGTAAAAAATATTAAACATTTAAAATTTTAATTATCTAATTCCCTTCATGTTAAAATTTATTTTAATTAATTAATTATTATTAATTATTTCAAGGTGATTGTTTTAGAATTTTGAAATAATAAAAATACATGTCTTTTACATGAACAACATAACACTTCTCTCAATTAAAAAAAGAAAAAGAAGCCAAATTTGGGAAGGGAATAAAATAGTTCAAAAGTCTAATTATAAATTGTCATATCACTCTATTTATTATTTTATATATTTTTTTTTTTATAAAAAGTTAAAAAATTAATTAAAATAATTAATTTTCAAACAAGTCTAAAGTATTAGATTATGAAAAAATTATTAATTGGTCCTGAGATATTACGTGATCATGTCTTAAGCTAATCACAAATATTCATGTCTCTTTATATTTCTCAAACACTCAATATAAAATTATAAACTCTACCCCTCTGCCAATCAGAAGATACCTGGGCACCATGTCATTGTGCCCGAGAACAACAAATAACTTCTCCAAATTATGGGCACGTTTGATTTAGAGCTTTGATGGAGACTCCCTCCAATCACCACTCCCACCACCCTCACACACACGTGGTGGGTGGTGATTGGAGAAAAAAAAAAAAAAAAAAAAAAAAAAAAACCTGACCAATGAGAGAAAGAGAGGTCAAGGGGTGGGGAGGGAAAAGGGGCCTGGGTCTTTTTCCTTTGATTTAACAAGTGAATCTTTCAAGAAAAATGATTAAGACCTCTTTTCCCCCACCCCCTTTGACTCCCTCTCTTTTCTGATTGGCCAATTTTTTTTTTTTTTTCTTTTCCTCCAATCACCACCCGCCAGAGAGGGGGATGGTGGGGGTTGGTGATTGAGGGAGTCTCAAATCACAACCGATAGTGGGATTAGATTTGAAGGTGATGCTGGTGTGGGAACAGTTTTGTTCGTAGTGGAGAGATGGAACCTACAATGCTTTGGTGGAGCTACAATGCGTTGGCTCCTCTTTTCTTTTGGGATGTGTTTAATTGAAAGGTGTGAGAAAAGATTTAATAAAAAATTTAAAATAAAATAAAATATACTTACATTTTACTTAATTTTACATATATATATATTTTTTCCTTTATATATCTCCTTCCAAAACTCTTAACCAAACACAATATTAAGTTGCTAGTTGAAGAGACTTGTGGGGATTCAAAATTAACAAAAAAATATAATACTATATGTACCAATTAATATATTAGTTAGTATACTAATTAATTATGTGGCATAATTTAAAAAATTTTTAAAATTTGTAATGTAATTAATGAGTGAGCCTAATAATAATGTCATAACTAGTGTTGATATATTAATTAGTACACTAATTAATACATGTAACATAACCGTAACAAAAAATGAGTTTAAAAAGGAGCAAAAAAAGTCCTCATAATCATAATTACTTCTTTACATAATCCAATTATAATGCGAAAAATATTCAACACAGGCTCACGATTGTATTGCAAAAAATATTCTCTTCGCTAAGGCCTCGTTTGCCAAGCAACAATTTTAGCTTAAAAGTTAAAAAATTATTAAAAAACTTATAACCTAATACCAAAAAATTAAAAATTTTCTTTTCTCTTTACTTTTTGTACATCTTTTCGTAAAAAATCAAAAAATTATTCCAAACATCAATTTTTTTTACCTCGTATTTTAACCAAAAAATCAAAAAGTTGCAAAAATAATCGATTCTCAAACGAGACCTAATTAAATAAATAATGAAAGCAAATTTTAACAGAGTCTAAATTCATTAAATCATCATTAATCAACTTAACCCAACCAAATATATACCACAGCCTGCAATAAATTCAACAGTAGCATAGTTATGTATACTACTAATTAATTTGAAATTTACTGTAAGAGCAAAACGCTTTAGACAAATGAAAACAACTTGCAGTCAAATGGCATGTTTGGCATCAAATGGCTCATATAATTCTGAAAAATATTCAATGGGCAAAAGCCACTTGGCTTACATCTGTGAACGAGAACATATTTCGGAGATGAAAAAACAAGAGAAAAAAATCTAATGGTGGCCGCAATAGCCCCAAGCATGGGAACTGACAGTTTTTGGTTTATTATCACTGCAAAAATCCCAGTTTTACTCAAAACTAGCAATTAGCTTGTACATGGTATATAGATTCAAAATTTTAAGCAGCTTACTTGGCTGCTCTAACTTGCTGTCTGTCTGTCTCTGTGAATGCAATCTTTATAGTTTTTGACTGCATCGGCACATTTCAGGGGGTTCTTGTCGTTTTCCTTGTAGCACTCAAAACAAGCATTTTTCTCCATCAAACAGGGCAGTGGCTTCTGGGTTGGAAGCTTGAACTCCTTGTCATGGAGATCCTTAGCTCTCTGAGTTACTTCCTGCACCATCACCTCCCCCTGCTTCTGCAACTTCTCCAAAACTTTCTCGCTTTCTTGAACGGCAGAACGGATGGCATCTAACTCTGCACTGGAAGAATGTGGAGGCGGGGATAAGGGCATGAATATTGGAGGCTGAACAGGCCAACCGACCGGAGCAGTCCGTTTGGGTATTTCGGAATCACCAGAAATCTGCTTCTGATGTGCCTTAGTTTGGGATTGTTGGGGTTCCCGTGGTATCTTAGTTTTGGATCTTTTTGTTTTTTTCTTCGACTTCTCACCGTCATCTGCAAGCTGTTTGACTAAGTTGCTGCTAATCTGAATCGTAAAAGATTCACCCATTATATAGAAGGTTTCAGACAACTTACCTGAAAAATATTCACTGAAGTGATCAAATAACCAAAATCAGCAACAAAGTCGAGGCTGAGTCATTATTACAACTTTGAACATCAAAGAATGAGACAGGAGGAAGGGCAAATATGAGGGCTCTTGATAAGATGAGACGAACATAGCATACAAATGTTGGAAAAAATTAATCGATGGATTTGAATAACAGTAATATCTTTGATGAGATCAAGAGGCTGTCAGAGAGCCCAAAACCTTAGGATACAACAGAATGCTATAGCCAACCAAATCAACCTGAGCAGAATCTTCTGTACAATTTGGATGTACTAGTGGCTAGCCTCAATTCCTGACACAATTCCACTCCTTGCAAAGAGAGACAACAACCTAAAGATGGTTGTGTTTAGGGATACTACTGACCATTGAATGCCAACTACCAACTAGAAGCTGTAGAAGGTCAAGAATGCATAATAAGCGTGGCACGATGGGCATGGAGGTTGAGATTCCATTCAATGAGAGAAACAGAATTCCAAACTCTAGAATTTGATTAAAGTTAAATCAATTAGAAGCTAGTACGAGTGATTAATAAGGTGGTCTAGGTTAGTGTTTTTAAAGGCTCAAGATGCACGAAGGCGCTGAAGGTCTCTTGGGGCCTACGTGCAAGGCGCAAGGCGAGGCGCGGACTTTATTAAAGCAAGACCCATAGTCTTACTAAAAAATAGATAAATTAACATAAACTAATCATTCATAGTACTAAGACTATTTTTTTACAATAAAAAGTAATCAAGACAAATTATAGAATAAAAAGTAATCAGTAAAATGTAATGTGTGATGTGATGAATTAATTATTTGTATTTTTTTTTTAACAG
The DNA here is from genome assembly GCF_004153795.1 of Camellia sinensis. Lineage (NCBI taxonomy): Eukaryota > Viridiplantae > Streptophyta > Magnoliopsida > Ericales > Theaceae > Camellia > Camellia sinensis. Next base: position 2,014,026 of record NW_021025367.1, on the reverse strand, counting down.
AGACTCAACTCAAAACAAAGGCATAATTGAAAGGAAAAAAAAAAAAAACAAGACAAGCATAAGAAGAGACTCTGTTCTACTCTTTCACCAAAAATTTGGCAAATTGAAGTTATACATTAACCATCACAAAAAAAATAAAATAAAAATTTAAAACAAAATGTTAATCTAAGTTCGGTAACAAGTATACACAAACGAAACAGCAACAGAAACAATTATAAAATAGAGAGACAACATCCACAATAAATACACAAGTTAGCTTAATTAAAAAAGGACATACTCACATATTTCATAATTAAAAATAAAAAATAAAAATAAAAGAAGAAGAAGAAGGAGAGAGAGAGAGAGAGAGAGTCGAAATCGAAGCAAGAAAAAAAAAAAGCGAGAGCAAAGAAGAAGAAGAAGAGAGAGCAAGGAAGAAGCAGAAGAAGAAGAAGAAGAAGAAGAAGAAGAAGAAAAGAGAGAGAGAGAGAGAGAGAGAGAGAGAGAGAGAATTGAAGTTGAAGAAGCAAAAAAAACAAAAAAACCGAGCAAGTCGACACAGCGAAGAATGGAAAGGAGGAGGAGGAGAAGAAGAAGAGAAAGAGATGACACAGCGAAGAAGAAACAACCGGCGAAGAAGAAAAAAGGAAAAAAAAAAAAAAAAAAGCAACCAGTTGAAGTCAAAGAAGAAGAAGAAGCAATGACTAAGGATTAGGGATTCGAAGTCGAGAGAGGAAGAGACGACACAGATTTCTTCGTCGATAGATTAGGGATTTGAGTCGTATACTGATTTGGGTTGGGATGTGTTGTATTGTATGAGTTGCAATCCTGTGTGGTTGGAGCCTCTCCTACACAGATCACAGTCGTTAGGTCAGAATGAAGAAGAAACAAAAAAAAACCCTTAGGCTCGCGCCTTGAGCCTCGCTGCACCTGGTCCAAGTCCATATCCAAGGCACGTGACTCATCAAATGCGCCTCGCCTTGGTCCCCTTTAGGCACACCCCCTGGGCCTTGCTGTGCCTTGTGCCTAGGCACGCTTTTAACAACACTGGTCTAGGTGTTCGCAATTTTCCTTGCCCTTCCAATGCTCCACCCTGTCCCTTATTCTAAGAAAAAAATCCTAGCTATCAGGGTACAATTGAAAGGATATAATGCCTCAAATCCTTCCACTACATAAGAAGTCTGTCTCACTCACAATTCCATTCTCATAATCAGCGAACACATCTTCCTGATATTCAAAATCAAATAACCTCCCCCAACCACTGAACCTTCCTACACTTCCCTACCCAAAAAATGGTCCAAATTCAGATTGGGATCCGCAGTGTCATCCACAATTGCATCCTGAATATCACTACATCAGGATATTTCCGCAAAATTTTGAAAATTGGCATTTATACAAAGAAGAGGCCTACACTTTGTCAAATAACTAGGCTAAAAGTAGTTTGACATTAGCTGGCCTAGAAGAAATGAATGCCACTCAAGCAACAGGACTCCAAAAATGACCAAACCATGCTTCACAGGTACTCAAAGTGGTTTTAGGATGCAAGTGGGGATCATTCATCCTTGAAAGAATGTTCTCAAGACAAGTAGACAACTGGATAAGTGAAAGCTTGATAGCAGTGTAGTTAAAGGAAAAAGAAAACCTAAATGATCTAAAGTTATAAATTATATCCAGTTTCAACGCACTGAATTAAACACACATACACATGTACATGTAACCACAAAAAGCTCGAATAACCTAATTTAAATTTGTCCATAAAATTACGACCATCCATGACAATACAGCAAGGATATGCATATTCATAAATACTGACTCTAGAATAAAAGAAAATTTTATTCTATGTATATAAAAATATGCATGCGCATGCTCGTGCACATAAGATTGAATCTAAAACATTAATAGGAAATAGGAACAACAAATCAAGTTGAAACAATAGCATTTATTAAGACATGTTTTTATTTGGATAATTTTGGAATTGAAACATTATTAGGAAATAGGAACAGCAAATCAAGTTGAAACAATAGAATTTATCAAAACATGTTTTTATTTGGATAATTTTGAGTTAACACCAACAAAGGTGTTCACTTTATAATATGGTATTACATAGCATAGATAAAAATATAAATAAAATAGTACCTATATTTCACATATCTTTTCTCTTTTCTTTTCCAAATCATTCCCCAAATTCTTCAATCAAACCCAATGTTAATTTGATGAAAAAATTAGAGATAATTTTTGAGATAGAATTAGAGATGCAATTGGGTACACAACTTAATCGTACATTTAGACCTATTAATTATAATATTATATCACCACCAAAAATAGTTAAAAATTACAAAATGAAATAAGATTTAGGCGGTGTTTGGCAAGATTTGGGTTTGGGTTTTTTTTTATTTTTTTCACTAAAAGACAAAGTTTTTGCAAAAAAAAAAAAAAAAAAATCCAAACAAAATATCACATCCAACCCCATAATCATTTTACTTTTTCTCTTACAAATATCACATCCAACCACAAAAAAACCCAACTATCTTTCCAAACACTAAAATTTTTTTATCAAATAATATCCTACAACTAAAAAAACCTACATAAAAACCCACTTCCCAAATACCCACTTAGTGTGTTTGGTTTAATTTTTTGGATTCAGTTTTTTGAAAATTGATTTTTTTTTTTTTTTTTTGTGAATATTTTTAAAATTTTAAGTAACTTTTTTTTAATTTTTTAGATGTACCTTACTTAGATGTATTTAAAAAGTAAAATATTTGTAAAAAAATATTTAAACAAATCAATAAATATACAAGAATACAAAAAATGTACTGAATTTTCTTCTTTTTTTTGTATTTTTGGTATTTGGTGAATTTTTTACAGATTTTTTTCACAAATATTATACTTTTTAAATGTATTTATGTTAGGTGTATCTAAAAAAATTGCTTAGAATATTAAAAAAATTCAGTAAAAACAAAAAAATATAAAAAATAAAAAAAATTCATTTTCTAAAAATTGAATCCTAAAAATCCAAACCAAACAAGCTGATTATAGTTGGAGGGAGTCGATCAATGTCATAAACGGGTTTGGTGTTTGGACCGTAAACGGGTTCGGGTTCTGGTTTTGAACTCCCATTAAACCGTTCCAGATAAAATTAGATACGTTTGAACCGGAGACTAGTTCAATACATCACGGTCTAATCTTGGACCGGACTACCTATTACCTCGCATACAAGAAAGAAACGCAAAAGCGAGGGTCCGACAAACACTTCAATTGTTTGACTGATTACGACCCAAAAAGTTCCAATTTGGGAATTTCACACTTCAATTTCTCAACGATCATCACTCTTCACCAAGTCCATCCTCTCTCTCTCTCTCCCATATGCAATGTATTTGCACGTATCGAGAATGTCCATGTTGTACCAAATTTATTAATTCTCTATCACATTTGAGAGATCATAGTTTTACATTTTGATAAATTTTCTTGAATTGCTCACATTTCTATGTTTAGTTTTTTACGCATTTCTAGGTTTAGTTTTTTTATAGAATTTGTTGATAAAATTTAAGAGATCTAAGGATAGTTTATTGCTTCCTAGCTTTGTGGGGGGAGAAAGTAACAATTGCATAGGTAAAGTCCTTTTGAAATTATCATAGAGAAATTATGGTTATGTTTTATTATTATTATTTTTATGTGTTTATGATATAATAGGATGTCCTGATAACCTCGGACCCTTAACCCAGCTTCATATTTTCAAACTTTAGCTGAAATAATACATAATCTTGAGAAACTAACAGTAAGATAACGTTTTGCACTTTCATATGAAAATGTTTAACTAGTAACAAAAATAGGTAAAGCTAGATAAAATTAAAAGTTTTCTGGTGTTAATAATATGATATGGAGTTAAATTACGGCCTTCATGAGCATCATAGTTGATAGTAACTGTTACTGGGAAATTTGATCTTCATTCATTTATAGCAGTTTCTTTGAGGATCAGGCTGAATATGAGGTTGGGAAACATAGATAAGTTCCCGTGTCTTTTCAGCTCCTTATATGTGTAATTTGTCATAGAACCTCCTATTAGATAGTTGATCCATGAAATTGGGCTCTATGCAAGGTTGTTTTGTATGTGTATTTAAATTTTTTTTTACTTCATTGTGTATCTAGTAAATTAATAAAAGTTGATAAGTAGTCAAATTCGTTATCCCATTTATTTAAGGCTAAGACTAAGGTTTCATAGGTCAAATAATTTAGGGGTTTGGTATACTAGCAGCTTTTGTGAAGAAAAAAAGATATATTGGCTATGATGCCAGCATAATATTTGTCCTCTCTCTCTCTCTCTCTCTCTCTCTCTCTCTCTGTGTATGTGTTATTGTGAAGATGCAATTGTTATACAATGCATCCCCTTCAGTAGATTAAGGGCACGTTTGATTCACAAACAGGATAGTCGAATAAAGTTACCTTGGGATTAACTTATTTCGAGCAGGGGATTTTTGGAATTTGGCCACAAAAGTGTTTTCCTGGATTAGTTGTCCACCCTTCTTCATGGGATAAATAATCATATGTGGGAGAAAAGTAATCCATAGGATTAGTTATCCCAGATTACAAAGTTCAAACCAAATGCAGTATTATTTTAACCTGGGATTATTTGACCCAATCCTGCCCTTTATCACAAATCAAATGTGGCCTAAGGGTATCAAATAACATCTTAACTAGGTGACTTTTCCTTTGGGCAAGAAGAGGGTGACTTACCATTTCATTAATATAATTGGTTGTGTAAATAATTTTTAAGAAGCATTCATTTGCCAGCCAAAGTAATTGATATTAAAGCTTGCTAAGTTGATTTTGAGACATGAGTGAAGTTGTAAGTTTTAGCGGGACTTGTATTGTATCAGTAAGTGTGACAAAAATATACGAGGTAAGAGAAGAATTGTGGATAGCCTAGGCAGGAAATAACGTAATAACTGTATTTTTAATAGGAATGCTTTAAAAAGTTAAAACATGAGCATTTCAAAATAAAATTTTAAAAAAAAATAAAAATTGCAGAGAGGTTTCTTTATAACTCCCCACACTGCACCCTTTTCAAAATAAATAGTAAAAGAAATATAGAAGAGGATTCAGTAATTTGTTATGTTTGTTTGTTTAACTTCCCCCCAACAAATACAAAAAGTGTTTTCTATAAAACGACCCTAAATGCTTATAAGAAACTTTCATTCTATATGAGTTGTTGTGAATGTGAGCCTGCATAACATCGTATAGGTGGAAGTGTTTTTGCTTTGGGTTTGGGATTTGGGAGGTTTCAATATTTTTTGTACAGTGTCAATGTCTCTTATTATTCGTTAAACCATTTCATACAAACCAAAAAGCTAATATTGCAACAGAAGGGGATTACAAAACAAGAAAGCTGACAAATGAGAGGGTTTTACTTTCTTTATCTAAATGAGGATCAAAATATATTCGCAGCATCACTACTAATCCAATCACAGCTCAAATATTTGAAACAGGGAAACTGAGTACTAACTATAGCTTTATGTTCTGCTTGATGTGTTGATTGGTTGTTCCTTTAAAACAGGTCTAATTTCAAAATGACTAAACCAATTAAACTACACAGCACCAAATAGCCAGAATGCACAACAGTTTGGTGTGGTTTATAATAAGAACAGTCAGTTTCAATTCTTTGCTAATTGTTAGGAATGAGAACAAGTTGGGGTCGGGGTCGGGGCGCACCAGTTTCTAAATTCCTAGGAAGCACGGGTGTGAGTACGAGTACGGTATAGGTACGAGTACGGTATAGGTACGCCGATACGGCAAAACTCAAAAAAAGTATGATACGGGAACGGCTGCGATAAGCCGATATTTTTTTTATTTTATAATTATGGTTAAAGGATCCAACCTACAAATTAAGATTAAATATCAAAACTAAAAAAGAACTACAAACTAAAAGACAAATATTAATATATTTCAATTCAACAATGCCAACAACAACAAAGGAATCTGGACATATATTGGATATATATATGACATATATCAGGAAAAAAAAAATCAGGACAGATCTTAGTTCAAGAAATCTGGACATATAAACCAAACCAAGCCTTAAGTCCCATCAAATCTGAACATATATCAGAAAAAAAAATTGGACAGATCTAATATATTGCATATATTGAATAAAATATATATTCCAGTAACAAGTACCATATTGCATATATATATGACATATATCAGGGGGGAAAAATAGGACAGATCTTAGTTCAAGAAATCTGGACAGATCTTAGTTCAAAAATCTAGACATATATAAGAAAAAAAAAAAAAGTTCAAGAAAAATGAAGAAGAAGAAGAAGAAGAAGAAGGAGGGTCAAAGAAAGGGAAAATCAAAGAGAAGAGAAGATTCGATCGTTTGCTGCGAAGAAACAGCACAAAATCTGGACAGAAAATATGAAAGAAAGAGGATGAAGAATCGAAGAAGAAGAGGGGGAAGAATCGAAGATGAACTTACCTCTTCAATCGCACCTTCGAAGGAGAGAATCAATCAGCAGCACCTTCGATTAAACCTTACAATCGCACCTTCGAAGTGTTCGTCAGACTCTCTTGGGAGTATTTCTGGAAGGAGATGATCGGATAGACATGGAACCCTAGCACCTTCAAAGTTCTTCAGTCTTGGTGTATTTCGGAAGGAGATACTGGAAGCTTGGAAGGAGATGAGATGATCGAATGATAGAATATAGAACCCTAATTTTATGTGGTTTCATGTTTTATTTATTACAAAAGAACCCTAGATTTTTATAATTTTTTAAAATAGACACAACAAATTGCTCCAGTACCCTTTAATTTATGAAAAAATTTGTTTTTTTACCTCAGAGTACCAAAAACGTACACATGACGTACTTGTGGCGTACCCATTACTATACTAACCATATAAAACATACCCAGTGCATTTTTGGCATACCCGGTACTCTTGCAACCGTACAGGTACGCGTACCCGCATTCAATAAGTACCCGGTACTTATACGGCAACATTTTTAGAATACTCGTGTTTCATAGCTAAATTATGTCCCCAATTTTCTATTGTACCCCATGACTGTGGCCCGATCCCAATTGGTACATTTTTGTAGTACCACTCATGGTACCTAATGGGGATTGGGTTTCCCCACCCTGCCAATCGGTACCCTGATTCTGATTCTGATTTTGATTTTTCTAAAACAGATTCAACATAAGTTAGACAAATTTCATATTGATAAGCAACTTCAATTGATTCAAAACTACAAAAATTAAAAATAAAAACCCATACCCAATTAGAAGTATGCACAATCCAAAAACAAACCATAACACATTCCCCTATAACAATAACAACAACTTCAAATCAACACACAACAAATATAACAATACCCACAACATCCACACAATAGATAACAAATAAGGAGTTTCTTATCTTAAAAAAACAATCAAATCACATGCTAATGAACAAATCAAATAAAAATGCAAATTTATAGAAGAAAAAAAAAATGGCTTGAGAAAAAAGAAAAAGAACCTGAGGTGAAGAAATCAACAACAGCTGTGAAGGAAGAGTTAAAGAGAAGATAGGTGCTTCGTCTCAGTGTGGATCACCGCTACTGTAAACCAACGATATGGAACGACCAAGTGTATGTAAAGCCCTAAATTCTGTTCTTCATTTCTTTATAGAGAGGATAAATTACAATTACACCTATTAGATTTAGCTTTAATACGTACCTCCCTGATGTTATTAAAATGATATTTTTCTCTTTTTTTTTTTTTTGGATACAACGGAAAAAAAAAAATTACATTTTTCTCACTAAAAGTTCTAATCTCATTATAATTTGCTTTTCTCTCATCTGTTAACTAGCCATTTGGTTAGCTAACGCCATTTGCTGATATCATAAATTAATTTATTTTATCGTTCACAATGATGATGCCAACAACTTATGCAAATTTTTTAAAATAAACAATTTTTACACTGTATTTATTTCTATATGATTTGTTGTCATTATTGCTTATTTATTTTTTTAAAAAATTTTATTTTGCTTGAATTTTTAGTAGAAGTAGTGTGGAGCTGGTTTTTTGTTTGTCCTACTTATGTTTGATGAAATGTTTTATAAAGCGTCAACTAAAATTGTCCATCGTGAATGGACAATGGTGAATTATGAAAGGATGGTGAAATGGAAAAGAAACTCTATACTTAATCGATCTCAAAAAAATGACATCAAAGGGCATTAAAGTCATTTTAATTTTTATGTTAAAAGGATAATCAAAAAACTCTAACGAGGAGTCATTGCAATTTTTAGAACGTCAAGTATCTATATTAAAGTCAAACCTCGGAAGGTGTGTGTCACGACCCAAACCCAGCCCTATGGGTTTAGTACCGTAACCGGCCAGTAATCTGAGATTACCGAAGGCCTGCAGAACAGTAATACAGTAACACAGAGTACAGGGCCTGGCGGAAGCCAATACAGTAAATAAATAATGTCCATTGAGCTGTGACAGTCTGTATGCCAAAAAGGTTTTTCATGCATTCATACATACAAATAGTACAGTCTATACAAAATTCACAGTCACACAGTACAGTTAGCAGCTGACAGTCTATACAGTAATACAAAACAGTAACAGGGACAAGCGGGGGGAAAAAGACACCCCAGGCCATAGCATGGCGAACTCGAAACCTCGCAGTGAGGCACGGTGGTTGGCTTGACAAAACTGGAATAACCCCGACGCCTCTAGCTTTGATCCGGTGCCTGTACACCTACATATATATATGAGCAGTGAGCTAAAGCCCAGTGAATAACATAAAGCGTAAAGGGGTTTAGAATGAATGTCCTTACAATAATGAAAACAGTTCATTTCAATCAGTCTTCCAGTTGCTCAGTACAGTAAACAGTCATATGTGGTACATCCATTAGCATAGCAGTAAACAGTAGGTCTTAAAGACCGAACAGTAATGATGGCCATCAGTCAGTAAACAGTAGTGGCTCCACGAGGGAACCGACAGAGATCTCTGTAACAGTAACGGTAAACAGTAGGTGCTAGGGATGCCACAATACAGTTCAGAAATAAAGGACATACATTCGTTCAGTAAATAATACCAGTTCCGTAAACAGTTCAGTTTAGTATTCAAAAGATAATCAGTTGAACATATCTTTACACAATTCACTCACAGAGTTTGGGCTACAGCATGCTAGAGCGTGCCTCCCCAGTCGCCAACCCTACACAGTTTACAGAATGAACACACACTAAGCTACACAGCTGGGAAAGATAATAACTTAACCCCTAATTTGCCTCGGTGTGTTCTACATCTATATCCTCAACAAGATGCCTTAAACTAGGCCTAAGCATGCCTAGGATGGGATGAGGATGCAAAGATGTGATCAGAAAACAGTTTCAGGAGTTTTCAGAAAAACAGAGTCCCGCTCGAGCACAGGTTTCCCCGCTCGAGTGGTCATGCAACAAAGGTACACGCTCGAGCGTCAAATATCCCACTCGAGCGTACTGTAAAAGTATTGGATGGGTGAAATCTCCGCTCGACGCCCGCTCGAGCTTGAGACACATGCATCCGCTTGAGCTCCCAGTCCTCCGCTCGAGCGGACTGTAAAACAGTGCAAGATGCTGGATGCTCGGATTCCACGCTCGAGCGTCACTTTACCCGCTTGAGCGGAAGTGCAAAATCTGGAAAACCCAGATTGCACCTCCAAGCTCAAACCAAGTTCAAAAGCATCAAAACTCGACCTCTTGGCCTGAATTTCCAGAAAACATTTGTAAACACATAGAATAACATGGTTCAAAGCTCAATTTTGAGAAATCAAAGCCCAAGGGTGTTTAATTTAAACCCAATTTCAAACCATTTTTCAAGAACAATCTTCAAACATGACATGCATGATCTTTAAATAACTTTCAAGCTTCAAAACATGCTCTAATGAGCCAATTGATTCACAAACATGATGAAAGCATGGCCTACACTCAAAACATGGACATGCATGTAACAATTTGCCATGAACTCAACTCAAATTCCAACAATACTAACATGCATGCAACAATCAAGCTACAATTCAACATCTAAACCATGTTTTGGCTCTAAACTCCATTAATATGACGTGAACCACGCAAGAATCAACTTTAAGACACAATTAAGAGGTTGAAACCCTTACCTAAGTCTTGAATGCAAGATGCACAAGCTCGACCATGCAAATCTCCTACAAATTCTTCAAGTTTCTAAGCAAATTGTGAAGAACTCAAGCTTTCTCTCCCTCTCTCCCTCTCCAGTCGGCAAGAGCAAGGAAATGACTGAACAAAATGTTGCCTAATTGTATAATGAGGCTCACACATATTGTATTGAGTGGGCCACTAAGGGTTAGTTTGGTAATTAAGTCCAAGACTAGCAATTGATCAATATTTAATCTAATTTAATCATACCTAATCAGTTTTCAGTTAATTATACCATAAAATCACATTAATTATGATGATCATAAAACATCAATCGATTCCGGATTCGGCCGCCGATAAGGCCTGCAATTAGCAGTTTAAACACTAAAACACGAACAGATCAAATAAATAATCAAACAGATAGAATACAAATTAACAGATAGACTCAGTCAATTCAGTTCCAATTTTCAGTCAGTTAGTTCAGTACTTTAATCAGTTCAATTATCAGTCATAATCGGTTTAGTGTAACGGTAATCAGTGTTTATCAGTAAGCAGTGGTGAGGGTTATTACAGTCTCCCCTCCTTATAAAGAGTTTAGTCCTCTAAACTCGAGTTACCTTCGTTCTGGAAGAAAACAGGATTCAGTGGAAATAGTTTAGGATATCTTTTAGCCATGTCATCTTCCCTTTCCCAAGTGGCATACACGCCACCATGGTTTTGCCAGTCGACTTTCACTAGCGGGATCTCTTTGTTTCTCAGTTTCTTGATCCGTCTATTAACAATCTGTATAGGACGTTCCTCGTAAGTGTAGTCATCACTCAGCACTATACGAGTAGGCTCTATTACATGGAAGGGATCCCCAGTGTGACAATGACTTGATACGCCACCGGATTAATTTTCTCAATAATCTCATATGGTCCGACGTAACTTGGCGCTAACTTGCCTTTGACTCCAAAACGAGTCTGGCCCTTCATTGGTGTCACTTTCACAAAAACGTGATCACCCACTTCGTACTCTCTGTCCCGTCTTCTGACATTCGCATAACTTTTCTGTCTACTCTGTGCAGTTTTCAATCTTTGCTGTATCAGTTTTATCTTTCCAGTCGTCTCATATACGATCTCGGGCCCAAGCAAAGGCCCATTTCTAACTTCTACCCAGCAAATCGGAGATCTACATTTTCTGCCATACAATGCCTCGAAAGGCGCCATACCAATACTCGAATGGTAGCTGTTGTTGTAGGCGAATTCAACTAATGGCAGATGACTTTCCCAATCTCCCTGAAAATCAAGGACACACATTCTCAGTAAATCCTCCAGAGTTTGAATGGTCCTTTCTGACTGTCCATCTGTCTGAGGATGATAGGCACTACTCAGCCTCAATTCAGTACCCAATGCAGTCTGTAGACTTTGCCAAAACCTCGATGTAAACTTCGAATCCCTGTCAGAAACAATAGACGCAGGCACTCCATGCAGTCTCACAATTTCATCAATATAGATAACAGCCAATTTGTCCGCATTATAGATTGTTTTGACAGGTAAGAAGTGAGCAGATTTAGTCAGTCTATCAACAATAACCCAAATCGAGTCCATACCTTTACCGGAGCGAGGCAATCCAACGATAAAATCCATCGTGATATGCTCCCATTTCCACTCTGGTATGGGTAGGGGTTGCAATAATCCTGCGGGTCGTTGATGTTCGGCTTTAACTTGTTGGCAATGAAGACATTTGGGACACAAAGTCGGCAATTTCTTTCTTCATTCTCGGCCACCAGAAATTCTGTTTCAGATCTTGGTACATTTTCGTATTCCCCGGGTGGATAGACAATTTTGAATTGTGGCCCTCTTGCAGAACTCTTCTTTTCAGTTCAGTATCATTCGGTACACACAGTCTTTCTTGAAATTTCAGTATATTATTCTCAAATTTGAATCCCGGTCTCGGTTTAGATTCTCTTTCTTCGATGATCTTCTTCAAGAAATCATCCAGTTGCTGCTTCTCTTTAATCTTTTCAATCAGTGCCGGTTGAGCAGAAATAGCAGCTAAGGTTCCACCTTGTTCTCTCAAAACAACTTCAATTTCAAATTTTTCAAGGTCACCAAGCGGCTCTTTCTGTCCGGTGAGCAAACAAGCTAAGTTGGCAATTGACTTTCGGCTCAATGCATCGGCAACAGTATTGGCTTTTCCCGGATGGTACAGAATCTGTAGATCGTAGTCTTTGATCAGTTCTAGCCATCTGCGCTGTCTCATATTTAGTTCCTTCTGTGTGAAGAAATATTTTAAGCTCTTGTGGTCGGTGTATACTTCACATGTCACCCCATACAGATAGTGACGCCAAATTTTTAGTGCAAACACCACCGCAGCAAGTTCCAGGTCATGGGTCGGGTAGTTCTTTTCATGTGGTCTCAACTGTCGGGAAGCATAAGCAATAACTCTCCCATTCTGCATTAAAACACACCCCAAACCCTTATGAGAAGCATCACTAAATACAGTATAACCATCCGTACCTGAAGGTAAGGTAAGAACCGGTGCAGTCACTAATCACAGATAGAATGCAATTTAACTAACATATACTCAATCAATTCGGTTTCCAATTTCAGTCAGCCAGTTCCGTAGTTTATTCAGTTCAATTATCAGTCATAATCAATTCAGTTTAACGGTAATCGATGGTTATCGGTTCGGTAAATAGTATGAGGGTTGTTACAGTCTCCCCTCCTTATAAAGAGTTTAGTCCTCTAAACTCGAGTTACCTTCATTCTGGAAGAAAACAGGGTTCAGTGGAAAC
>NW_021025367.1:1985031-2001118 GCF_004153795.1 Camellia sinensis | reverse complement strand
TGTTTGGCATCAATGCTCATTATAATTCTGAAAAATATTCAATGGGCAAAAGCCACTGGCTTACATCTGTGAATGAGAACAGATTTCGGAAGATGAAAAACAAGAGAAAAAAATCTAATGGTGCCGCAATAGCCAAGCATGGAACTGACAGTTTTTGGTTTATTATCACTGCAAAAAATCCCAGTTTTCTTCAAAACTAGCAAATTAGCTTGTACATGGATATTATAGATTCAAAATTTTTAAGCAGCTTACTTGGCTGCTCTAAACTTACTGTCTGTCTTGTCTCTGTGAATGCAAATCTTTATAGTTTTTGACTGCATCGCACCTTTCAGGGGTTCTTGTCGTTTTCTTGTAGCACTCAAAACATAGCATTTTTTCCTCCATCAAACAGGGCAGTGGCTTCTGGTTGGAAGTTAAACCTCTGTATGGAGATCCTTAGCTCTCTGAGATTACTTCCTGCACCATCACTGCCCCCTGCTTCTGCAACTTCTCCAAAACTTTCTCCTTTCTTGAACGGCAGAAACGGATGGCATCTAACTCTGCACTGGAAAATGTGGAGGCGGGGAATCAAGGCATGAATATTGGAGGCTGAACAGGCCAACCGACCGAGCAGTCCGTTTGGGTATTCGAATCCACAGAAATCTGCTTCTGATTGCCCTTAGTTTGGGATTGTTGGGGTTCCGTGGTATCTTTAGTTTTTGACTTTTTGTTTTTTCTACGCTTCTCAACTCCACTGCAAGCTGTTTGACTAAGTTGCTGCTAACTGAATCGTAAAAGATTCACCCATTAATAGTCAATAGAGGTTTTCACGACAACTTACCTGCAAAATAGATTCAATGTAAGGATCAAAAACCAAAATCAGCAACAAAGTCGAGGCTGATCATTATTACAACTTGAACAATCAAAGAATGAGACAAGGAGGAAAGGGCAAATATGAGGGCTCTTGATAGATAGACAACATAGCATACAAATGTTGGAAAAAATTAATCGATGGATTTGAATAACAGTAATATCTTTGAGAGATCAAGAGGCTGTCAGAGAGCCCAAAACCTTAGGATACAACAGATGCTTATAGCCAACCAAATCAACCTGAGCAGAAAATCTCTTACATTTGATGTACTAGATGGCTAGCCTCAATTCCTGACACAATTCCACTCCTTGCAAAAGAGACAACAACGCTAAAAGATGGTGTGGTTTAGGGATATACTGACCATTGAATGCCAACTACCAAACTAAGAAGCTGTAGAAGGTCAAGAATGCATAATAACGTGGCACGATGGCATGGAGGTTGAGATTCCATTCAAATGAGAAGAAACAGAATTCCAAACTCTAGAATTTGATTAAAGTTAGAATCAATTAGAAGCTAGTACGAGTGAATTAATAAGGTGGTCGTAGGTTAGTGTTTTTTAAAGGCTCAAGATGCACGAAGGCGCTGAAGGTTCTTGGGGCCTACGGCAAGGCGCAAGGCGAGGCGCGACTTTATAAAGCAAGACCCATAGTCTTACTAAAAAATAGATAAATTAACATAATAATCATTCATTAGTACTAAGACATATTTTTTTAACAATAAAAAGTAATCAAGACAAATTATAGAATAAAAAGTAATCAGTAAAATGTAATGTGTGATTGTGATGAATTAATTATTTGTATTTTTTTTTTAACAGAGACTCAACTCAAAAACAAAGGCATAATTGAAAGGAAAAAAAAAAAAACAAGACAGCATAAGAAGAGACTCTGTTCTACCTCTTTCACCAAAATTTGGCAAATTGAAGTTATACATAACCATCACTCAAAAAAAATAAAATAAAAATTTTAAAACAAAATGTTAATCTAAGTTCGGAACAAGTATTACACAACGAAACAGCAACACGAATACAATTATAAAATAGAGAATGACACATCCACAATTAAATACACAAGTTAGCTTAATTAAAAAAGGACATACTCACAATTTCAGTAATTACAAAATAAAAAATAAAAATAAAAGAAGAAAAGAAGAAGGAGAGAGAGAGAGAGAGAGAGTCGAAATCGAAGCAAGGAAAAAAAAAAAGCGAGAGCAAAGAAGTAAGAAGAAAGAGAGCAAGAAGAAGCAGAAGAAGAAGAGAAGAAGAAAAGAAGAAAAGAGAGAGAGAGAGAGCAGAGAGAAGAGAGAGAGAGAATTGAAATTGAAGAAGCAAAAAAAACAAAAAAACGAGGCCAGTCGACACAGCGAAGAATGGAAAGGAGGAGAGGAGAAGAAGAAGAGAAAAGATGACACAGCGAAGAAGAAACAACGGCGAAGAAAAAAAAGGAAAAAAAAAAAAAAAAAAGCAATCCCAGTTGAAGTCAAAGAAGAAAAGAAGCAATGACTAAGGATTAGGGTCGAAGTCGAGAGAGGAAAGACGACAACAGATTCTCTTCGTCGATAGATTAGGGATTTGAAGTCGTATACTGATTTGGGTTGGGATGTTGTATTTGTATGAGTGCAAGTCCTGTGTGGTTGGAGCCTCTCCTACACAGATCACAGTCGTTAGTCAGATGGAGAAGAAACAAAAAAAACCCTTAGGCTCTCGCGCCTTGAGCTCGCTAGCACGCTGGTCCAAGTCCATATCCAGGCACGTGACCTTCATCAAATGCGCCTCGCCTTGGTTCCCCTTTAGGCACACCCCTGCGGCCTTTGATTTTTTCCTTTTTTTTTTTCTGCCTTGTGCCTAGGCACGCTTTTAAACAACACTGGTCTAGTGTTTCGCAATTTCCTTGCCCTCCAATGCTCACACCTGTCCCTCATTCTAGAAAAAAATACTAGCTATCAGGGTACAATTGAAGGATATAATGCCTCAAATCTTCCACTTACATAAGAAGTCTGTCTCACTCACAATTCCATTCTCATAATCAGCGAACACAACATCTTCCTGAATTTCAAAATCAAATAACCTCCCCAACCAACTGAACCTTCCTACAACTTCCCTACCCAAAAAAATGGTCCAAATTCAGATTGGATCCGCAGTGCATCCCACAATTGCATCCGAATATCACTACATGCAGATCTTTCCGCAAAATTTTTGAAAATTGGCATTTATACAAAGAAGAGGCCTACACTTGTCAATAACTAGGTAAAAAGTAGTTTGACATTCAGCATGGCTAAGAAGAAATGAATGCCACTCAAGCCAACAGACTCCAAAAATGACAAACCATGCTTCACAGTACTCAAAGTGGTTTAGGATGCAAGTGGGGGATCATTCATCCTTGAAAGAATGTTCTCAAGACAAGTAGACCACTGGATAAGTGAAAGTTGATAGCAGTGTAGTTAAAGGAAAAAGAAAACCCTAAAATGATCTAAAGTTATAATTATATCCAGTTTCAACGCCACTGAATTAAACACACATACACAGTAATGAACCACAAAAAGCTCGAATAACCTAATATAAATGTTTCCATAAAATTACCGACCATCCATGACAATACAGCAAGGATATGCATATTCATAAATACTGACTCTAGAATAAGAAAAATTTTATTCTATGTATATAAAAATTGCCATGCGCTGCTCGTGCACATAAGATTGAATTAAAACATTAATAGGAAAAATAGGAACAACAAAATAAGTTGAAACAATAGCATTTATTAAGACATGTTTTATTTGCGATTAATTTTGGAATTGAAACATTATTAGGAATAGGAACAGCAAATCAGTTGAAACAATAGAATTTATCAAAACATTGTTTTGTATTTGGATAATTTTGAGTTAACACCAACAAAGGTGTTCACTTTATAATATGGTTATTACATAGACATAGATAAAAATATAAAATAAAATAGACCTATTATTTCACATATCTTATTCTCTTTTCTTTCCAAATCATCCCCCAAATCTCCCTCATCAAACCCAATGTTTAATTTGAATTGAAAAATTAGAGATAATTTTTGAGATAGAATTAGAGATGCAATTGGGTTACACAACTTAATCGTACATTTGCCTATTATATTATAATATTATATCACCACCAAAAATAGTTAAAAAATACAAAATGAAATATAGATTTAGGCGGTGTTTGCAAGATTTGTTTGGGTTTTTTTTATTTTTTTCACTAAAAGACAAAGTTTTTGCAAAAAAAAAAAAAAAAAATCCAAACAAAAATCACATCCAACCCATAATCATTTTACTTTTTCTCTTACAATATCACATCCAACACAGCAAAAAGACCCAACTATCTTCCAAACACTAAAAATTTTTTTATCAAATAATATCCTACAACTAAAAAAACCTACATAAAAACCCACTCCCAAATACCCACTTATGTGTTTTGGTTTAATTTTTTGGAATTCAGTTTTTGAAAAATTGATTTTTTTTTTTTTTTTGTGAATATTTTTAAAAATTTAAGTACTTTTTTAATTATTTTAGATGTACCTACTATAGATGTATTTAAAAAGTAAAATATTTGAAAAAAATATGTAACCAAATCAATAAATATACAAGAATACAAAAATGTACTGAATTTCTTCTTTTTTTGTATTTTGGTATTTTGGTGAATTTTTTACAGATTTTTTTCACAAATATTATACTTTTTAAATGTATTTATGTTAGCGTGTATCTAAAAAAATTGCTAGAGATTTAAAAATTCAGTAAAAACAAAAAAAATTATAAAAAATAAAAAAAATTCATTTTCTAAAAATTGAATCCTAAAAATCCAAACCAAACAAGCTGATATAGTTGGAGGAGTCGTGATCAATGGTCATAAAGCGGGTTTGGTGTTTGGACCGTAAACGGGTCGGGTTCTGGCTTTGAACTCCCATTAAAACCGTTCAGATAAAAATTAGATACGTTTGAACCGTGAGACTTAGTTCAATACATCACGGTCTATCTTGGACCGGACTACTATTTACCTTCGCATACAAGAAAGAAATCGTCAAAAGCGAGTGGTCCGATCAGAAACACTTTCCATTGTTTGACTGATTACGACCCAAAAAGTTCAATTTGCGGAATTCAACATTCAATTTCTCAACGATCTCACTCTTCACCAAGTCCGATCCTCTCTCATCTCTCGTCCCCATTCAAATTATTTGCACGTATCGAGAATGTCCATGTTGTACCAAATTTATTAATTCTCTTATCACATGTGAGAGATCATTAGTTTTAACATTTTGATAAATTTCTTGAATTGCTTCACATTTTCTATGTTTGTTTTTTTAACGCATTTTCTAGGTTAGTTTTTTCTATAGAATTTGTTGATAAAAATTTAAGAGATTAAGGATATTTTATGCTTCCTAGCTTTGTGGGGGAGAAGAGTAACAAATTAGCATAGGTAAAGTCCTTTTTGAAATTATCATAGAGTAAATTATGGTAGTTTATATTATTATTTTTATTGTTTATGATATAATAGGATTTTCCTTGATAACCTCGACCCTTAACCCAGCTTTCATATTTTCAAAACTTTAGCTGAAATAATACATAATCTTGAGAAACTAAGTAAGATAACGTTTTGCACTTCCATTGAAAATGTTTAACTAGTACAAAAATAGGTAAAGCTAGAAATAATTAAAAGTTTTTCTGGTGTTAATATATGAATACTGGAGTTTAAATTACGGCCTCATGTGAGCATCATAGTTGATAGTAACTGGTTATGGAAATTTGATCTTCATTCATTTATAGCAGTTTCTTTAGGATCGCTATATGAGGTTGGGAAACATAGATTAAGTTCCCGTGTCTTTTCAGCTCCTTATATGTGTAATTTTCATAGACCTCCACTTAGATAGTTGATCCATGAAATTGGGCCTCTATGGCAAGTTGTATTTGTATGTGTATTTTAAATTTTTTTTTACTTCGATTGTGTATCTAGTAATTAATAAAAGTTATAAGTAGTCAAATTCGATTATTCCCATTTTATTTAAGCTAAGATCATAAGTTTCATAGTCAAATAATTTAGGGGTTTTGATACTAGCAGCTTTTGTGAAGAAAAAAAGATATATTGGCCTAGATTGCCAGTCATAATATTGTCCGTCCCTCCTCTCTTTCCTCTCTCTCTCTCTCCTCTCTCTCTCTCTCTCTCGTGTATTGTGTTATTGTGAAGAGGCAATTGTTAATACAATGCATCCCCTTCAGTAGATAAGGGCACTTTGATTCACAAACAGGATAGTCGAATAAAGTTACCTTGGGATTAACTTATTTCGAGCAGGGGATTTTTGAATTTGGCCCAAAAAGTGTTTTCCTGGTTTAGTTGTCCACCTTCATTCATGGATAAATAATCATATGTGCGGAGAAACGTAATCCATAGATTAGTTATCCCAAGCATTACAAGAGTTCAACCAAATGCAGTATTATTTTAAACCTGGGATTATTTGGACCAATCCTGCCCTTTATCCACAAAATCAAATGTGGCCTAAGGTAATCAAATTAACATCTTAACTAGGTGGACCTTTTCCTTTGGGGCAAGAAGAGGGGACTACCATTTTCATTAATATAATTGGTTGTGTAGTAATAATTTTTTAAGAAAGCATTCATTTGCCAGCCAAATAATTGATATTAAAGCTTGCCTAAGTTTGATTTTGAGACAGTGAGTGAAGTTTGGTAAATTTTAGCGGGACTTGTATGTATGCAGTAAAAGCTGTGACAAAAATATACAGGTAAGAGTAGAGAATTGTGGATAGCCTAGGCAGGAAATAACGTAATAACTGTATTTTTAATAGGAATGCTTTAAAAGTTAAAAACATGAGCAGTTTCAAAATAAATATTTTAAAAAAAAATAAAATTGCAGAGAGGTTCTTTATAACTCCCCACACTGCACCCTTGTTCAAAATAATATAGGTAAAAAGAAATATAGAAGAGGATGTCAGTAATTGTTATGTTGTTTGTTTAACTTCCCACCCAAAAAATACAAAAAGTGTTTCTATAAAAGCGACCCTAAATGCTTATAGAACTTTCATTCTATATGAGTTGTTGTGAATGTGAGCCTGCAGAACTCTATAGGTGGAAGTGTTTTTGCTTTGGTTTGGGAATTGGGAGGTTCAATATTTTTTGTACAGTGTCAATGTCTCTTATTATTCGTTAACCATTATACAAACCAAAAAGCTAATATTGCAACAGAAGGGATTACAAAACAAGAAAGCTGACAAATGAAGAGGTTTTATCTTTATTATACTAAATGAGGAATCAAAATATATCTGCAGCATCACTACTAATCCAATCACAGCTCAAATGATTGAAACAGGAAACTGATACTTAAACCTAATACGCTTTGTTCTGCTTGATGTGTTGAATTGGTTTCCTTAAAAACAGGTCTAATTTCAAAATGACTAAACCAATTAAACTTACACAGCCACCAAATAAGCCAGAATGCACAACAGTTTGTGTGGTTATAATAAGAACAGTCAGTTTCAATTCTTGCTAATTGTTAGGAATGAGAACAAGTTGGGTCGGTCGGGTGGGGCGGGCTGCACCAAGTTCTTAAATTCCTAGGAAGCACCGGGTGCTGGTCAGTCACGAGTACGGTATAGGTACGAGTACGATAGTACCGATACGGCAAAACTCAAAAAAAGTATGATACGGGAACGGCTGCCGATAAGCCGATATTTTTTTTATTTTTATAATTTAGGTTTAAAGGATCCACACCTACAAATTAAGATTAAATATCAAAACTAAAAAAGAACTACAAATAAAAGATTCAAATATTAATATATTTCAAGTTCAAACAATTGCCAACAACAACAAAGGAATCTGGACATATTATTGGATATATATATGACATATATCAGGAAAAAAAAAATCAGAACAGATCTTAGTTCAGAAAATCTGGACATATTAAACCAAACCAAGCCTTAAGTCCCATCAAATCTGAACATATATCAGAAAAAAAAATTGGACAGATCTTAATATATGCATATATTGAATAAATATATATTCCAGTAACAAGTACCATAATTGCATATATTATGACATATATCAGGGGGAAACATAGGACAGATCTTAGTTCAAGAAATCTGGACAGATCTTAGTCAAAAATCTAGACATATATAAGAAAAAAAAAAAAAAAGTTCAAAGAAAAATGAAGAAGAAGAAGAAGAATGGGGGTCAAAGAAAAAGGAAAATCAAAGAGAAGAGAAGATCGATCTTTGCTGCGAAGAAAACAGCACAAAATCTGGACAGAAAATATGAAAGAAAGAGGATGAAGAATCGAAGAAGAAGAGGGGAAGAATCGAAGATGAACTTACTCTTCAATCGCACCTTCGAGGAGAGAATCAATCAGCAGCACCTTCGATAAACCTTACAACTCGCACCTTCGAAGGTTCGTCAACTCTCTTGGAGTATTTTCTGGAAGGAGATGATCGGATGACATGGAACCCTAGCACCTTCAAAGTTTTCAGTCTTGGTGTATTTCGGAAGGAGATACTGGAAGCTTGCGAAGGAGATGCAAGATGATCGAATGATAGAATACTAGAAACCCTAATTTTATGTGGTTTCAAATGTTTCATTTATTACAAAAGAACCCTAGATTTTATTATTTTTATAAAATAGACACCAACAAATGCTCCAGTACCCTTTAATTTATCGAAAAAAATTTGTTTTTTTTAACCTCAAGAGAACCAAAAACGTACACATGACTAACTTGTGGCGTACCATTACTATACTAACCATATAAAACATAACCCAGTGCATTTTTGCATACCCGGTAACTCTTGCAAGCCTACAGCGTACGCGTACCTCGCATCAATTAAGTTACCCGAGGTACTTATTACGCAACATTTTAGATACTCAGTGTTCATAGCTAAAATTATGTCCCCAATTTCTATTGTACCCATGACTGGTGGCCCGATCCAATTGGTACATTTTTGTAGTACCACTCATGGTACCTAATGGGGATTGGTTTCCCACGCCTGCCAATCAGTACCCTGATTCTTGATTCTATTTTGATTTTTCTAAAACAGATTCAACATAAGTTAGACAAATTTCATATGATAAGCAACTTCAAATTGATTCCAAAAACTACAAATAATTAAAAAAAAAACCCTACATACCCAATTAGAAGTATGCACAATCCAAAAACAAAACCATAACACATTCCCTATAAACAATAACAACAACTTCAAAATCACACACAACAAATATAACAATACCCACAACACCACACAACTAGATACAAATAAGGATTCTATTCTTAAATCTAAACAATCAAATCCATGCAATGAACAAATCAAATAAAAATGGCAAATTTAAGAAGAAAAAAAAAATGGCTGAGAAAAAGAAAAGAACTGAGGTGAAGAAATCAACAACAGCTGTGAAGGAGAGTTAAAGAGAAGATAGGTTCTTGTCTTCAGTGTGGATCACCGCTACTGTAAACAACGATATGGAACGACCAAGTGTATGTTAAAGCGCCTAAATTCTGTTCTCATTTCTTTATAGAGAGGATAAATTACAAATTACACCTTTGAATTTAGCTTTAATAACGTAACCTCCCTGATGTTATTAAATGATATTTTTGTTCCCTTCTCGGCACTCTCTTTTTTTTTTTTTTGTGATACAACGCGAAAAAATAAAAATTACATTTTGTTCTCACTAAAAGTTCCTAATCTCAGTTATAATTTGCTTTCTCTCATCTGTTAACTAGCCATTTGGTTAAGGCTAACGCCCATTTGCTGATATCATAAATTAAATTTATTTGATCGTCACAAATGATGATTGCCAACAACCTTATGCAAATTTTTTAAAATAACAATTTTTACACTGTATTTATTTCTATATGATTGTTGTCATATGCTGCTTTATTTATTTTTTTAAAAAATTTTATTTGCTTGAATGTTTTATAGAAGTATGTGTGGAGCTGGTTTTTGTTTGTCCCTACTTAATGTTTGATGAAATGTTTTATAAAAGCGTCAACTAAAATTGTCCTCGTGAATGGACAATGGTGAATTATGAAAGATGTGAAATGGAAAAGAAACTCTAATCTTAATCGATCTCAAAAAAAGACATCAAGGCATTGAAAGTCATTTATAATTTTTATGTTAAAAGATAATCAAAAAACTCTAACGAGGAGTCATTGCATTTTTAAGACGTCCAGTATCTATATTAAGTCAACCTCGGAAGGTGTGTGTCACGACCGTCAAAACCCACCCTATGGGTTTAGTACCGTAAACCGCCCAGTAATCTGAGATTACCAGTCCCCCCCCTCCCCCCCCCCCCGCCTCCTGGCCCAGAACAGTAATACAGTAACACAGAGTTACAGGGCCTGGCGAAGCCAATACAGTTAATAAATAATGTGCCATTGAGCTTGACAGTCTGTATGCACAAAGTTTTTCATGCATTCATACATACAATAGTACAGTCTATACAAATTCACAGTACACAGTACAGTTACAGGCTGACAGTCATACAGTATACAAAACAGTAACAGGGACAAGCGGGGAAAAAAGACACCCCAGCCATAGCATGGGCGAACGAAACCTCGCAGTGAGGCACGGTGGTTGGCTTGACTAAAACTGGAAACCCCGACGCCTCTAGCTTTGATCCCCGGTGCCTGTACAAACCTACACTATATATATATTGAGCAGTGAGCTAAAAGCCCAGTGAAATAACATAAAGCGTAAAGGGGTTTTAGAAATGAATGTCCTTACAAAATGAAAACAGTTCATTTCAATCAGTCTTTCAGTTGCTCAGTACAGTAAACAGTCATATGTAGTACATCCATTAGCATAGCAGTAAACAGTAGGTCTTAAAGAACCGAACAGTAATGATGGCCATCAGTCAGTAAACAGTAGTGGCTCCACGAGGGAACCGACAGAGATCTCTGTAACAGTAACGGTAAACAGTAGGTGCTAGGGATGCCACAATACAGTTCAGAAATAAAGGACATACATTCGTTCAGTAAATAATTACCAGTTCCTAAACAGTTCAGTTTAGTATTCAAAAGATAATCAGTTGAACATATCTTTTACACCCAATTCACTTCACAGAGTTTGGGCTACCAGCATGCTAGAGCGTGCCTCCCCAGTCGCCAACCCTACCACGTTACACGAATGAAACACACACTAAGCTACACAGCTGGGAAAGATAATAACTTAACCCTTAATTTGCCTCGGTGTGTTCTACATCTAATATCCTCAACAAGATGCCTTAAACTAGGCCTAAGCATGCCTAGGATGGGATGAGGATGCCAAAGATGTGATCAGAAAACAGTTTCAGGAGTTTCAGAAAAAACAGAGTCCCGCTCGAGGCACAGGTTTCCCCGCTCGAGTGGTCATGCCAACAAAGGTACACGCTCGAGCGTCAAAATATCCCACTCGAGCGTACTGTAAAAGTATTGGATGGGTGAAATCTCGCTCGACGCCCGCTCGAGCTTGAGACACATGCATCCGCTTGAGCTCCCAGTCCTCCGCTCGAGCGGACTGTATTAAACAGTGCAAGATGCTGGGATGCTCGGATTCCACGCTCGAGCGTCACTTTACCCGCTTGAGCGGAAGTGCAAAATCTGGAAAACCCAGATTGCACCTCCAAGCTCAAACCAAGTTCAAAAGCATTCAAAATTCGACCTCTTGGCCTGAATTTCCAGAAAACATTTGTTAAACACATGAATAACATGGTTCAAAGCTCAATTTTTGAGAAATCAAAGCCCAAGGGTGTTTATTTAAACCCAATTTCAAACCATTTTCAAGAAACAATCTTCAAACATGAACTGCATGATCTTTAAATAACTTTCAAGCTTCAAAACATGCTCTAATGAGCCAATTGATTCACAAACATGATGAAAGCATGGCCTACACTCAAAACATGGACATGCATGTAAACAATTTGCCATGAACTCAACTCAAATTCCAACAATACTAACATGCATGGCAACAATCAAGCTACAATTCAACATCTAAACCATGTTTTGGCTCTTAAACTCCATTAATATGACGTGAACCACGCAAGAATCAACTTTAAGACACAATTAAGAGGGTTGAAACCCTTACCTAAGTCTTGAATGCAAGATGCACAAGCTCGACCATGCAAAATCTCCTACAAATTCTTCAAGTTTCTAAGCAAATTGTGAAGAACTCAAGCTTTCTTCTCCCTCTCTCCCTCTCCAGTCGGCAAGAGCAAGGAAATGACTGAACAAAAGTTGCCTAATGTATAATGAGGCTCACACATATTGTATTGAGTGGGCCCACTAAGGGTTAGTTTGGTAATTAAGTCCAGACTAGCAATTGATCAATATTTAATCTAATTTAATCATACCTAATCAGTTTTCAGTTAATTATACCATAAAAATCACATTAATTATGATGATCATAAAACATCAATCGATTCCGGATTCGGCCGCCGATAAGGCCTGCAATTAGCAGTTTAAACACTAAAACACGAACAGATCAAAAAATAATCAAACAGATAGAATACAAATTAACAGATAGACTCAGTCAATTCAGTTCCAATTTTTCAGTCAGTTTAGTTCAGTACTTAAATCAGTTCAATTATCAGTCATAATCGGTTTAGTGTAACGGTAATCAGTTTTATCAGTAAGCAGTGGTGGAGGGTTATTACAGTCTCCCCTCCTTATAAAGAGTTTAGTCCTTCTAAACTCGAGTTACCTTCGTTCTGGAAGAAAACAGGATTCAGTGGAAATAGCTCAGGAATTTCTTTTAAGCCATGTCATCTTCCCTTTCCGCAAGGGCATACACACCACCATGGTTCTGCCAGTCAACTTTCACTTGCGGATCTCTTTTGTTCTCAGTTTCTTGATCCGGTCTGTTTTACAATCTGTATAGGTCATTCCTCGTAAGTGTAGTCATCACTCAACACTACCCGAGTAGGCTCAATTACATGGAAGGGATCCCGGAGATAATCTCTTAACATTGAAATGTGGAAAACATTATGTATGTGCTCCATTTCAGGAGGGAGGCGCAACTTGATACGCTACCGGATTAATTTTCTCAATAAATCTCATACGGTCCGACGTATCTTGGCGCTTAACTTGCCTTTGACTCCAAAACGAGTCTGGCCCTTCATTGTGTCACTTTCACAAAAACGTGATCACCACTTCGTACTCTCTGTCCCGTCTTCTGACATCCGCATAACTTTTCTGTCTACTCTGTGTAGTTTTCAATCTTTGCTGTTATCAGTTTTATCTTTCCAGTCGTTCTCATATACGATCTCGGGCCCAAGCAAAGGCCCATTCTCTAACTTCTACCCAGCAATCGGAGATCTACATTTTCTGCCATACAATGCCTCGAAAGGCGCCATACCAATACTCAATTGTAGCTTGTTGTTGTAGGCGAATTCAACTAATGGCAGATGACTTTCCCAATCTCCCTGAAAATCAAGGAACACACATTCTCAGTAAATCCTCCAGAGTTTGAATGGCCTTTCTGACTGTCCATCTGTCTGAGGATGATAGGCACTACTCAGCCTCAATTCAGTACCCAATGCAGTCTGTAGACTTGTTGCCAAAACCTCGATGTAAACTTCGAATCCCTGTCAGAAACAATAGACGCAGGCACTCCATGCAGTCTCACAATTTCTCAATTATAGATAACAGCCAAATTTGTCCCGCATTATAGATTGTTTTTGACAGGTAAGAAGTGAGCAGGATTTAGTCAGTCTATCAACAATAACCCAAATCGAGTCCATACCTTTACCGGAGCGAGGCCAATCCAACGATAAAAATTCCATCGTGATATGCTCCCATTTCCACTCTGGTATGGGTAGGGGTTTGCAATAATCCTGCGGGTCGTTGATGTTCGGCTTTAACTTGTTGGCAATGAAGACATTTGGGACACAAAGTCGGCAATTTCTTTCTTTTCATTCTCGGCCACCAGAAATTCTGTTTCAGATCTTGGTACATTTTCGTATTCCCCGGGTGATAGACAATTTTGAATTGTGGCCCTCTTGCAGAACTCTTCTTTTCAGTTCAGGATCATTCGGTACACACAGTCTTTCTTGAAATTTCAGTATATTATTCTCCAAATTTGAATCCCGGTCTCGGTTTAGATTCTCTTTCTTCGATGATCTTCTTCAAGAAATCATCCAGTTGCTGCTTCTCTTTAATCTTTTTCAATCAGTGCCGGTGGAGCAGAAATAGCAGCTAAGGTTCCACCTTTTCTCTCACAAAACAACTTCAATTTCAAATTTTCAAGGTCACCAAAGCGGCTCTTTCTGTCCGGTGAGCAAACAAGCTAAGTTGGCAATTGACTTTCGGCTCAATGCATCGGCAACAGTATTGGCTTTCCCGGATTGGTACAAATCTGTAGATCGTAGTCTTTTGATCAGTTCTAGCCATCTGCGCTGTCTCATATTCAGTTCCTTCTGTGTGAAGAAATATTTTAAAGCTCTTGTGGTCGTGTATACTTCACATGTCGCCCTATACAGATAGTGACGCCAAATTTTCAGTGCAAACACCACCGCAAGGAGTTCCAGGTCATGGGTCGGTAGTTCTTTTCATGTGGGTCTCAAACTGTCGGGAAGCATAAGGCAATAACTTCTCCATTCTGCATTTTAAAACGTACCCAAACCCTTATGAGAAGCCTCACTAAATAAAGTTATAACCATCCGTACCTGAGGTAAAGTCAAAACCGGGGCAGTCACAAGTCGAGTTTTCAACTCTTGGAATGCTGATTCCCTTTTGGTCAGTTCCAGTCAAATGATGTCCCCTTCTGGAGTTAACTGAGTCAATGGTAGGGCAATTTTGGAGAGAAATCCTTGACAAATCTTCTGTAATATCCAGCCAATCCCAAAAGCTTCGGACTTTCAGTCACGTTGGTTGGTCTAGGCCAGTTCACTACAGCTTCGATTTTCTGCGGATCAACAGAAATTCCATCTTTGCTAACAACATGCCCCAAAACATAACATGGTCAAGCCAAAATTCACATTTAGACAGTTTAGCATACAGTTTCTGTTCTCTTAAGGTTTGTAGGGCAAGTTTCAGGTGATGTTCATGCTGTTCTATGCTCTTGGAGTAAATCAATATGTCATCAATAAATACGACAATAAAATTGTCAAGGTATGGTTTAAAAATTCTGTTCATGAGGTCCATAAATGCAGCAGGGGCATTCGTGACTCCGAATGGCATAACTAAAAATTCATAATGGCCATACCTCGTTCTAAAAGCAGTTTTATCAATGTCTTCCGGTTTAACCTTCAGTTGATGATACCCCGATCTGAGATCAATCTTGGAAAACACTTGTGCACCCTGTAACTGATCCAATAAATCATCAATACGTGGCAATGGGTATTTATTTTTCACAGTTACCTTGTTCAACTCACGGTAATGAATGCACAGTCTCAGCGAGCCATCTTTCTTCTTTACAAACAAAACTGGTGCACCCCACGGTGAAGTACTGGGCCTGATAAACTTCTTGTCCAGCAGTTCCTGCAGTTGCACTTTTGGTTCTTTCAGTTCAGTTGGGGCCATTCTGTAAGGAGCTTTCGATATCGGCTGTGTACCCGGAATCACATCAACGATAAATTCAATCTCCCTGTCAATCAAATCCCCTGGCAGATCATCTGGAAATACATCTGGGAATTCCCTGACTATAGGAATACAATTCAAATCAGTCTTAACACTATCGTCAGTAGACACAGTTAGCACAGAACACAGATATCCTTTACACCCTTTTCTAATTAATTTAACAGCTTTCACTGACGAAATCAAATACGGAGGAGGTACTACTCCACTCCCATTAAACACAAATTCCGTCAAACCAGGTGGACGGAAAACAACTTGCTTGGTCACACAATCAATAGTGGCATGATATTTTTGTAACCAATCCATCCCCAATATTACATCAAAATGATCAATGTTCAATGGTAGTAAATCAATAAACAGATACATATCCCCAACAATGATTTCACATGCAGGGTACATATAAGCACATGTCATAGATCCCCCAACGGGTGATGATACAGCTAACAGATAGTTCATAGGTTCTAAGGGTCTATTCAATTTACGCGAAAAAGCATGCGATACATAAAAAGGTGTAGACCCCATATACAAGCAGTACAGTCTATACAAAATTCACAGTCACACAGTACAGTTAGCAGCTGACAGTCTATACAGTAATCCAAACAGTATGGAGACAGACGGGGGAAAAACAACAAAACACCCCAAAGCCATAGCATGGCAACTCGGAACCTCACAGTGAGGCA